>PVKA01014174.1:0-53094 GCA_004027165.1 Ctenomys sociabilis | reverse complement strand
AATTAATCATAACATAGTACAAATATGATTACCTGTTCTATTTCATAAACACCTCTCTGAAATTTTATAAAGTTTTATCTATTGAATAACATGTATACACAATCTAATAACAATACAGGTATTAATAGAGTTTGAGGTTTTTGAGGTTTAAATGCACATGTATTAAAGTATAAATGAATAAGTGGGAAATTTAAGTAGTTGCAACGACGTAAAAATTCTGGCAGCTTGACAACTTGATAATCACTTTTTGTTTGATTGTTTAAATTAATCATATTTCATTTTAATAAAAAAACAAAATTCTGATTATTCAATTATACTTTAATGTCAAGCTATATATAGATAATATATTATAAAATGTGAATGAATCTTAAATGCAATGCTCAATGCAATAACGAGATGCAAAGAGGATAACAAGTGTGGTTTCTAAAGGGTAAAGTAAAAGAAAAGTTGTAAAAATTATCCCATGCTCTTAAATATAACCATAATGTTTCTTTTTTGCCCGGGATATGGAAAACAGATATTGATTATAAGCAAGATCAAACAGGAAGAACACCTCAGGGTGCTTGTAGAATTCCACTTTAGTAATATTTATTCTGGGAAATAACAAAATACAACATGTTCACATTAGCAATATACACTTTTTGCACATACATTACGCCCCCCAAATTTTTAAATAATCATCTATCAAATAACTGAGAAACTTTAAATAAAATGAAAATACTTCTTTTTTGATGCCAGAGATCTTCCAGTTATTCTTTAAATGTCAGTATAGTTCTTTTACATTGTCTTTTTCTTTTTGATAATATAGGGGAATTCTTCACCTTGTACTGAAAGAAAATAATGAAAAACGAAGCATTTCTAAACTTTGCTTATTTTTTCTTTGTGGGAGAGATTATTTTTGTCTACCTCCTCTATTCTGAGTACATTGAAGACAATGATACAATTTTATCAAATATTGCTCTTATTATTATCTTATGAATTTTGCTTGCATAAATTAAAAAAAATCATCTGATTTTATCCCATTACTTTAAAGATTATTTATCAATGTCCTTATTATTTCTATAATTAAATATATACTGAGTAACACACTGGTTTTAGTCTTCATTACCTAATGCTAAAATTAAGGTTTTACCAGCAGAATTGTTGCAATGATCTCTTGATCTTTAAATTTGTTTTAACTTTATTGTTCCATACTCCATTCTTTGCACAGTGGCCAGGTTAATATTTCTGCTGGTGTCATTCCTTGCAAACATCCTCAGTGAAATGAAGTATAAAATTTGATTTAGATGCCCATATTATGCCTTAAAATGTCCATGATAATCTTTTAAATTAACTAAAATTATGATCTCTTTTGCTTTTAAGACTGTAAGACTTAAAACTTATTCATTAAGTTTTAAAATACAATTCACCATAATGTGATCCTTATAAACAAGCTGTGACTTATTATTCTCGGTACAATTTAAGAGTAGATTTGAAACACGAGTTCAAGATTTTTTCAATAAAAAAGAATGAAGAAAAAGTTTGATATAGTTAATTCTTAACATGTAACATTTATTTTTTACTTTTATATGAAATGTACAATGATACTTATTTTATGTTACACTTAATTTTGTACATACAAATTAGGAATATTTTTCTCATTTAACTTAGGGAAGAATGTTTATAAATTTTATCATTTCTCTCCCTAATGTTTTCTCTTAATTACTTAAATATAAAGTTCATGTCCTTTAGCAGTAGATTACTTGTTTTCAAAAGTTAAAGAAAATAATAACCTTGATGTTTTAAAAAAAGTTGTGTCACTTTGATCTTTGTTATAGCATCCAGTATTGTCAAATTGATTAATGAGTAATTACTAGCTCAGTGAGAGTATGAAAATTATTCAAATGAGGTAAAGCCAGGATCATTTAGATGAGATTATTTCCAAACCTCTAATTAGTTTTCAGATAAAATGAGCATAATCAATATTCACTGTAGCATGTTAAACTTTATCTAGGAGTTGAAAATGACATTAATTTCCTTGTTAGCAAGCCTGCTAAATGAATGAGAACTTGTGCTGCAAATTTTGGAGCCCCAGATCCAGCCCAAGCCCAAGCCGGCAAGAGCGTGGAAGAGCTTCTGGCACTGTGCACATGCCTGTGGGAACTCTCCCGACAAAAACCCACATGCACCACATGAATAAGACCCTTTGCCATGCTCTTGGGTCCTTCTACCACTCAAGAGCCAATTGTCCAAGCAAAAAGACGCACCAGAGTTTCACTACCAAGGGCTGCAACAGGAAAGAGCTGAGCACAACAGCTAGACATAACCCAGGCACAACTGGATAAATTTAACTTAATACAACAGGAACAGAGTTCCAGTAAGTGCTAAAATTATAACTACACCAAAGCTCTACACCAAAGGTCAGAGGTCAGTGTTGTACAAAATGACAAAGAGAAGGACCAAAATGCAAACTCAGGCCTCCAGGTCACCCAGAACAACTGTGGAGAACACTAGCTCAGCTGAAATGTATGAACTAATAGCACATGAAGTAAAGAAACAACAGCAGAAAAGTCTAGAGGAACTCAGGTCAGAATTAATCTCTGAAATAAAAAAAAAGAAATATCTGAATTAATAGCAAGTGAATTCAGAATCTAATGACCTGATCTGAGAAAATCTCTGAAGTAAAAGAATTCGTAATCTTCTAATGAAGACATTCATTAAAAAAAAAATTTATAGGAGATTAGAAAAATGACAGATTCCTTGAGTGAGAAATACAGGAAAGAAATATATTGAATGAAGCAGAACCAAAGTGATATGGTGGAACTTAAAATCTCAGTCACAAGCTTGCAAAACTGAGTGAAAGTGAAGATAGAGATTCAGATCTTGAAGACGCTGTGAAAAGGTGAGAAAATATCTCTTAAAAGTAACTAAGATGCATAATTCATTACCTGCAAGACGATGCAATATCCAAAAATTTAAAGTGTAATACACCATGTCAATAGAACCATACCTAAAAACTGCATGATCATCTCAATAGATGCAGAAAAGGCTTTTGACAAAGTCCAACATGCATTCATGATCAAGGTCCTATAGAAAATTGGAATCACTAACTTCTACCTCATACTGATAAAAGTCATCTATGACAATGCAAATGCAAATATAATAGAACATGGGGATAAACTGAAATATTTTACTCTCATATCTGGTACAAGAGAAGGATGTCCTCTATCACCGCTCCCATTCGATATACTCCTGGAATATTAGCTAGAGCCATTAGAGAAGAGAGAGAAATAAATGAATGAGAATAGTTAAAGGAGTATTTACATTATCATTATTTGCAGACAACATAATACTTTACTTAGAAGATTCAAAAGTATTCAACCAAGAAGCTGCTAGAATTGATAAATAAATTCAGTAGCATAGCAGGATAAGAAGTCAATAACCAAAAGTCTATAGAATTCCTCTACAGAGATAACAAACACACTGAGTGGGAAATTAGAGAAACAATTCCTTTTACAATAACACAAAGGAAAATGCAATACTTTGGAATCCACTGAACCAAAGAAGTCAAAGTTTTTTTAAGGAAAATTACAGTACTCTGATCATAGAGGATTTCAGAAAATGGAAAGATATTAGCTGCTCCTGGATAGGAACAACCCATGTTGTGAAGACAGACTCGAAAATTGCTGTATAGATTAAATGCAATCCCTATCAAACTGCCAACTTCATACCTCCCAGACCTGGAGAAATCATTCCTAAAATTTGTGTGGAACCAGAAAAGACCTAGAATTGCAAAGGCAATCCTGGCAAACAAATGCAAGGCAGGGGGCATTACAATTCCTGACTTGAAATTATACTACAAAGCTACTGTGATAAAATCAGCATGGTACTGGCAACAAAATAGATCTATGGATTAATGGAATAGAATAAAAGATGGAGAAGCTTCTATGAACACACTTAGTCACCTGATCTTTGACAAAGGGGCCAAGCACTGTTACCAGAAGAAAGATAGCTATTCAACAAATGTTCTGGAAAAACTGGCTCTCTACTTGGCAAAAAGTAAAAGTTGATCCAGGTCTATCACCCTTAACTAAGCTAAAGTCAAAGTGAAGTAGCAATCTAAACATTAAATCAGAAACACTAAATCTCCTGGAGGAGAAGGACTCTTGAAGACTTAGGGGAAGGCAAAGATTTCATGAAAAAAATCAAATTGCACGAGTAATACTTGAAATAATTAACAACTGGGACCTCTTTCTATGGAAAAGTTTTTACACATTCAAAGAAATTACTGACAAAGTGAAAAGACAACCTAGAAATTTTGAAAAGTTCTTGACTATTGAGCACTCAAACAAAGTCTACTCTCCAGAATTTATAAAGAACAAAAAACCATTAGGGTCCCCAAAGAACGAGTCCAGAATTGGGCATCTGCGATAGACACACACTTCTCACAGGACGAAATTAAAGAAGCAAATAAATGTATGAGAAAAAGCTCTACAACACTAGTCATCCATGAAATGCAAATTGAAACAACACTGAGATACCATTTCACCCAAATTAAAATGGCTATCAAGAAGAAATCAACCAACAACAAATGTTGGATATGCTCTGGGGAAAAAATAACCTTTGTGCACTGCTGGTGGGAATGTAGACTTGTACAAATGTTATGGAAATCAGTGTAGAGACTCCTTAAAATACTAGGACTAAAAATTCCATTCAAACTAGATGGCCTCCTACAGGGAAATTTCCCAGAGGAACTGGAAACGTCATATCACAGTGATATTTGTGTACGTATGTTAATAGCAGAAAAATTCATAATAGCCAAATCTTGCAAATAAGCAACAGGCCTGTCACCTGAGGAATGGATGAAAAAGATGTGGTGTTTTTATACAATGGAGTACAGTTATAAAAATGAAAAATTCAAAGCCTTCATATTTATGTTGATGCCACTTGAACATATACTCATAAGTGAAATAAACCAGAACTACAAGTATAAATATCATATAGTCTTCCTAATGTATGAACTCAAAAAATGAAATACAAATAGAAAGGTATAATACAATTAAAAGGAAAGCAAGAGCTTCAGGATTGGACAATGAGGAGAGTGCAAGAAGAAAAGCTGTGAAAAATGACAGGGGCAAATCCGCATGTTCAAATGCATAAGATAGGTAAGGCAAGGATCTTGAGAATCTACAGCATGTTTTCAAACTAGCAGTTACTTGGTAGGATTCTAACCCCGATTAACTATACATACTCATAACTGTGAAATAATCAGCTGCACTGAAGACAGCAATCTCTAATGGTAAGTTTATACTTTAAGCCTGTCATTCCAGTCTTCTAAATATGTATTGCTTCTCATGTTGCACTAATTACTGACATACTTTCTCCCAAGTAAATGTTTGTTAAAAAAAAAGCAATGAAAACAAGAAACTGGAAAAAGAGTCAAAGGACAGTCTGCATATAGTTAGATTTCTTAACTTCTGTGTAAAATTAAGTAATTGTTTATTCATATATTTCAAATTATTTTTAAATTTTTGTCTTCATATTCTGCAATGACTTATAGTTTAACATATCAATACTGATAGAAAATAGCTGTTCCATGTTATGGCCAAAATGTATGATATTCAGGGAAATAGGTTAAGCTCAACTGCTTATGCTGTGAGTAATAATAAGCTTCTCTTCTAAAGAGTTAACAACCTAAGTTTGAAGACCAAAAATTAGAGAAAAAGAAGGTCTGCAAGGACAGCCAACATTTTGGCCCTAGCCTTTCAAGGTCAGTGAGGATATAGAACATAGGAGAATCTATACTGTAACATCCTATGACTCAAGTGTGTGCCAAATTTTCTGATCAAGGAGAATATGGGGGCACAGAGGATTGTGATTGATGATGTAGAGTGTGCCTAAGGAAAGTCACATGGAGACAAAACATTCTCTCAGGCTTTCACAGAGAGCAAATTGGTCAAGCAATGGCCATGACTCATCTACATGACTAACACCCACAAAGGATTTACAAACTGCTGTATAGGGTTTCAGGTTAATTCCTGAAGGGATTTGACTGAACTTATCAGATGTAAAAGTTACATTTCTTGTTATATAGGTCTTTATCTCAGTCTTAAACATCCAGCTGAAAAATTTGAAAATACAGTATAAAAAGTAAAGTCACATTAATATGCTGAGCTGTAAGTAGCTCAAGTCAATAATTTTGGACATTGCCAGTCTTACAGAAAACCCACTACTACTATAGCGCTGAACTACTGGACTATATTGGGAGATTATGCTGAATTCAAGCAGCTACAATATTTAGATGACCATGGAATGCCTATTTCTGACAAAACTAACCAAAAAAGTGGGATAGAAATGAATGACCCATTTGTATCTGTATACTCAAAATAGTTAGAATAGATATACAGGTCCATTCTCTTAACTCACTGAATAGAGATATTTGTTATAATAGTGTTTTAGACAGGATATCATGTCTGCATCTTGTACAATGAATAAGTACTATGACAACAACATACAATGTAATATGCCAGTAATAGGTTGTGAAACTGGACATAAATGACAAAAGAAACAAGAAAAAATTGCTAAATGCATGGAAATTAAACAACACCATACTGAGTAATCAGTGGGTCACAGATGAAATTAAAAAAGAAATTCAACAATATCTACAATTCAATGACAATTCAGCCACAACTTACTGGAATTTATGGGATTGATGAAAGCATTTCTCAGAGGGAAAATCATAGCTATGAGCTCACATATAAGGAAAACAGAATGGAAAAAATAAAAACCATAATGTTGCACCTCCGACATCTAGAAAAGGAAGACCAAACCAAACCCACAGCCCATTGAAGAGAAAAATTAGATCAGAAATGAACTCAACTGAGTGGAAGAAAACAGGTCAAAGAATGATTGAAGAAACTAGCTGTTCAAAAGATTAAATACAACTGATAAGCCCCTAGCTAACTTCATCAAAAAGAGGGAAAAAAAATTCAAATACAAGGAATAAGGGATGAAAATGGTGAAATCAACACAGACTCAGTGGAAATTCAGAAGATTAACAATAGTTACTTCGAGAAGCTTTGTGCTCACAGAATAGAAGACACAGACGAAATGAACAGATTCCGCGAAAGGTACAAATTACAAAAACTGAATCAAGAAGATAGAACAACTCTCAATAAACCAATAACAGACAATGAACTATGAAATGTAATTAAAAGGTTAGCGACAAGAAGTGTCCAGGTACTGATGGTCTCACAGTTGAAATCTACAACAAATTTATAGAAGATATAATCCCTACACTCTTCAAAATCTTCAGTGAAATTGAAAAGGAACCAGTCATCCCAAAATCCTTTATGGAAGCAAGTATTATACTGATTCCAAAACCAGAGAAAGACACAACTAAAAATGAGAACTTCAGGCCAATCTCCCTCATGAACATACATGCAAATATCTTCAGTAAAATCCTAGCAAACAGAATATAGCAAATCAAAAAGAAAATCATACAACATGACCAGGTAAGATTCATCCCAGGGATGCAAGGATGTTTCAGTATTTGAAAATCTATAAATGCAATACACTATATTAATAGACTGAGATCTAAAATCCTCATGATCATATCAATTGATGCAGATAAAGCTTTTGACAAAGTCCAATGCTCATTCATCTTCAAAAACCTACAGAAAAGTGTAATAGATGGAGTCTACCTCAATTTAATAAAAGCCACCTATGACAATCCAATGGCTAATATAATTCTAAACAGGGAAAAAATGAAATCTTTTCCTCTTAGATCAGGTACAAGACACAGATGCCCTCTATAACCCCTCCTATTCAATATAGTTTTGTAATCATTAGCAACAGCCATTAGAAAAGAGGGAGAAATAAAATGAATAATAGGTAAAGAAGTTAAATTATCACTATTTGCAGATGATGTAATAGTTTACATCGAAAACCCAAAAAATTCCCCCAAGAAGCTACGAAGATTGATACAAATATGCAGTAGCATAGCAGGATACAAAGTCAGTACTCAAAAGTCAATAGCACTCCTTTACACAGATAACAAACACACTGAGAGAGAAACTATAGAAACAATATGTTTTACAATAGCACCACAGAAAATAAAATACCTTGGAATTCACTTAACCAAGGAAGTCAGAGATCTTTTCATGGAAAATTACAACTCCCTAAGAAAAGAGATCATGGAGGATTTCAGAAAATGTAAAGATATTCCATGGTTCTGGAAAGGAAGAAAAAACATCGTGAAGATGGCCATACTTCCAAAATTGTTGGACAGATTTAATGCAATCCTTATCTAACTGCCAGAAATATACCTCCCTGATCTAAACAATTGTTCCTAACATTTATTTAGAACCAGAAAAGATCTAGAATAGCAAAGGTGATCTTGGCCAGCAAAGACAAGGCAGGAACCACCACAATTCCTGACTTGAAATTATACTGCAAAGCCACTGTGGTAAAACCAACATATATTGATAATGAAATAAACCTGAGGATCAAAGGAATAGATCAGATGACGCAGTGGCCTCTGGGAACACAACCTCCTGATCTTCAACAAATGGGGCAAACATGCTTACTGGAAGAAAGATAGTCTCTTTAATAAATGGTGTTGGTAAAACTGGCTTTCTACATGTCAAAAGTAAAACTTGACCCAAGACTATAACCATGCACTAATTAAAGATCTAAACATTAACACAGAACCACTCCATCTCCTGGAAGAGAAAGTGAGAAGAACTCTAGAAGACATAGCAGTAGGGAAAGAGTTAATAAACAAACTTGTATTCACATGGGAAACACTCAAAACAATTGACAACTGGGATAAATTCTTCTTGAGAAGTTTCTGCAGGTTAAAAGAAATAATCAACAAAGTGAAAAGACAACCCACAAAATTCAAAAAAAATCCTGACTTAGGAGCACTCAGACAAAGGTCTTCTTTCTAGAATATATAAAGAACTAAGGTATATTTAAAGACCCAATCCCAAATTTGGCATCTGAGATGAATACACACTTCTCAGAGGCTGAAATTAAAGAAGTGAATAAATATATGAAAAAATACTCCACATCGCTAACCATTTGTGAAATGCAAGTTGAAACAACACTGAGATACCATCTCACTCCAGAAAGAATGGCTATCATAAAGAAATAAACCAACAACAAATGTTGGAGAGGATGTAGGGAAAGGGGAACACTTCTACACTGCTGGTGGGAATGTAGACTGGTACAACCATTTGGAGATCAGTGGAAAGACTCCTCACAAAAGTAGGACTGGAAATCTCATTCAAGCCGGCTATCCCCCTATGGGGAGTTTTCCCAGTGGAACTGAAAACATCATATCTTAGTGATATATATGTACCTATGTTTATAGCAGCATAATTTGTGATAGCAAAATCTTGGAAACAACCGAGATGTCCATCACATGAGGAATGGTTGAAAAATATGTGGTATTTCTCTATAATGGAATATTATTCAGCTATAAAGAATGATAAACTTGAAACATTTATATTGAAGTGGATGCCACTTGAATGTATACTCATAAGTGAAATAAACCAGACACCCATGTGCAAATATCATATAGTCTCCCTAGTATAAGAAATCAAATGAAGAAATACAAATAGAAATTTATAACAACTAAAAAGAAATTAACCAGAGAGTTAGGTTAAACTGAACTGCATGTGTTGCAGTGTACTAATCAGCTTCTTTTCTGGATGGTCAATAATCTAAGTACACAGATCAAAAATTGGAGAAATGGAAGGGCCGGAAGGTCAGCCAACATTTTGGTCTAGCCTTTCAAGACTCAGGACAGAGGAGAACCTATATTGTGAAATCATGCATGGACCTCAGTTGTGCCCCAAATTTTCTGATCAAGGAGATTATGGAGCCACAGAGTAATATGATCGATGATGTAGAGTGTGCCTAAGGAAAGTCACATGGAGAAAAACTTTCTCTCAGGCTCTCACAGAGAGCCATGTGGCTGAGTCATGGCCAACCATGGCTGACACTGACAAATGATCTACAGAGTATGGTACAGGTTTACAGGATAAACCCTGAAGGGACTTGACTGACTTCGTCAGATACAAAAACTACATTTTTTGTTATATTGGTCTTGATTTATCTCAGTCTTAACCATTCAACAGAAAAGTATAAAAACGTGCTATATAAAATAAGGCCATACGAATAAACTGAGCTGTAAATGGTTCTATTCAACATCTTCTTCAGAAAACCCACTATTATTGTGGACTGCTGGACTGTGTTTGAATATTTCGCTGAGTTCAGTCACCTATAATAATTGAATGATATTGGAATGCCCATCTTTGTTAGATCTAAACAAAAAAAAAAGGGAATACAAAGGAAGAACCATTCTGTGTTTGTATAAATAGAACAGTTAGGATTAATATGCAGTGCTTCTGCATAATTCTATGAGAAGCTAGATTTGCACTAATAGCGTTTGGACAGGATATTCTGTCGGCTTCTTCTTCTATGGACAACCACTAGCAAGACAACAAGGTAGAAAGTATTAATTATTGAAACTCCACTATAATTCAGCTTTAAAAAATAAGATATGTATACAAATACATTCTCATAATTCATTGATTAGAGACATCTGCTCTAACAGTGTTTGTAAGTAGAAAATCATATATGCAATTTATTTGACAAAAAGCCACTATGCAAACAATGTGCAGTGTATTAATTATTGAATCTGTCCTGGTAATTTGATTTGAAAAAATAAATTAAAGTGTATAATCTGAAAGAAATCTGTGTTTGATTTCAATTTATGAGCTGAATGGAAAAATATCTTCTTTAAAACTGACAGATTAAAAAATCAAAGAGTAAAGATCACACAGAGTTCTTTAAGATCACAAAGTAACAGAACCCTGTTCTTATGACTTAATCCAAACCTTTTTTCCATTCTCAGAAGAGCATTGCTGTAGTAAATTTATAAGCTATGCTCATTTTTGTGTGCTTCCTAAATGTTTATCCCTGTGTCCTATCTCCAGTGGCCTTGGGCACAAAGCTATGATGGGCACAGTGGAATCCTTTCTTAAAAGAATTTTGCCCTGCAAATTCTGTAAGCCTCTCACAGGGGTGGTCTGGAAGGCCTCTGAGATTCTTTTGAGACTTTATTTTTACATAATGCCAGGACAAAACCATTGTTTGTTTACAACATGCTAATCTTGCAACAAGTGGTTGCAGCTACACTTTTTTCTTTGCTCTTTCTCTGACAGGCTGTAAAGTTTCCAGATATTTGCAATACAATTCTTTATTCTCTTGATTCTCTCTGAAAATCTAATAGCAATGAATATTATACATGTCATATTTTAAGTTTTTTTGCTATTTCGAATTTATATCACTATATGCATCAGCCCATCATTATTGCATTTGTCATTTCATAAAGACTGGTGCACAAACACAATACATCTAAAATTTTGCCATCTATGGTGAAGATGACCTTTGCTTCTAGCTCCCCCCAACATCTTCATTTCCTTGTCAAACCATATGTCTTGTCTTTCAACCATCACCAGAACTGCTTATACTTACATGCTTATGGTATATGAACATTATAAAATGCTAATAGTATATGTACTTTATAAACTATATGAGTACTGCTCAAAAACCTCCCAATATATTTCTATTATGCAATTAAAAGATGCTTCCACAACTTCAGGTACTTATTATTTCTACTGCCCCACTTCTCTGTCTCCTTTCTCCTAATTGTTACATTATTGTTACTACAGTAAAATATATGAAATTGGGGAGCTTTGTAAAGGAAAATTCATTACTTAATTAAATTACTTAGTTCACAGGCTTGTTGTACAGCTTTTCCCATCTGATGGTGGTCAAACAGCTTCAGACTTCCTTCTTCTTCTTTCTTTCTTTTTTTTCTTTTTTTTGAGGAACTGAGAGTTGAACTCAGGCCCTTGCACTTGCCAGGGAAGTGTTTATTCCACTGAGATATCTCCCAGGTCCCTAGCTTCAGCTTTCTAAGGCAGTGCATTCATATTTCATGGCAGAGTAAAGGAGCTTGCATGTGTTTCTTTATTCAGTCCTGCAGTTCTATCGTGATAACTTTGTCTAACACTGGTTAAATCCCTCAGGGGCCACCTTAGATAGCAAAGTCTGACTGAGTTTTCACCCTCAGAAGAGGATAAAATTTTAACCTATTAATGAGCTGGGTAACATTCAGATATTACCTACCCACAACAAGCAACACATGCCTTAGTTTGGTAACTGAAAATTTGAAGTCAGGAGTTACCATGAAAGTCTTAGACAGCTGACAGCAATTGAAAGTTATTTTATAAACTTCTACCTCATTTGCCTTTTTAATGTTCAATCCCTGGACACATGGGTTAGTAGGCAACTAAAGGTTATAATAGCATTACAGCCAGGCACAACTGGAAATGAATGCCTGTTTCTTCAAGTATTATCCAAATAGTATTTTTCCCTTAATGCAGTCTTAATTTATAAAGCCATTGTGATGTTTCAATCAAATAATTATATGAAGTTCGTTGGATTGCTCAAAATTCTTATCTCAACTCTTCTGTTTTTCTGTGTGCATTTAATTACATTTTAGGTATCAATATGTATCTTTGCTCAAAATAATAATGAAAAAGATCTTGTTCAATGAGAGCTGGGGAGATGTCTCAGTAGAATAAGCGCTTCTCTGGCAAATGCAAGGGTCTGAGTTCAATCCCCAGTTCTGCAAGAAAAAGAAATTCTTGGTGCCTCTTCAGTATCAAATTTTCTTTCAACAGCTTGGTGAAAATTTAGAAGAGGGTTTCTTAAAACTGTTTTCAGTTTTCTTCTCAATCCAGATGAAAATCAATAGAAAACGATTATTCTGTTTTAAAGTTAAAATGGAAACACAAAAAATGAGAAGGCAATTTAAATTGCTTTTATTTCAATGCAAAATAAATCATATGATTAATTCTATAAAGTAAAAAAAGAATAAGAATTACTTTATTTAACATCTAATCAATTCCTAAATAAAAGTACACTATACTCCAAAATAGTTAACATGATTTTATTAATTTAAATAATGGTAAAGGTCAATATTAAATTAGCAATCCTCCAAATAAAACATGAGACATAGTCTGATATTTAAACCTGTTTAAATAATTCAAGAAGGTAATGGATGCTAATTCATTTAGTTGAACCCTTGCAATGAAAGATTTGATTTTTCCTATTGATTTATCTTTCGAGTTTATAAAAATGTGTCGGGTGAGGATACATAAATATAACAAATTTTGCCTTTCTGAATAAAGGAATGTGCTCTGTGATTGCACTACAATGATTTTCAGGCATTCTGCTTTATAAACACTGCTACATTGCAAGATCCATATTTTGATCAAGTATTTTTATTTGGAGAATTTTTTTCATCTGTAAGTTAGTAAGCTGAAATAAATCACCATGTAGTTTCATGATTCTGAAACAACACAAGAATTTTCAAGTTTTAATTTAGCTCAATGTTGAAATGCAAGCATGAAAAGAGGAATAAGATGAATGAGGAAATCATAGGTGCAACTTGTCCGTCCCTACAAGGACTGAGCTTTGGATTTAGAGGGTGTTGTAACTGAAATGACACTTACAAAACGACTACTACCATCTCATTTTCCAAGTCAGAACACTGAAACCACCAAAGGATTATATAACCCATCCAATATCATGCATTCAAGAAAAAAAAAAAAAAGAACTAGAAGTTATTTCACCTGGTTTACCCATGGAGTTCAAAGTCATGCGCTACCAGCGGTTGCTTCTCCCTGAGGGAAGTTTCGAGGTTTAACTCACATTCCTGCTGAACTCAGCTTTGTTCTGAAACTGTAGCGAGGTTCTCTTTCAGCAGGTTCACTGTTAATTTCTGTGATTTCTTCCTTAAGCTTAATAAATAGATTTATGACACATAAAATGCTTAATTTAAGTAACTAATCATATAATTTCTTATGATTTCATTGTCTTAAAAAATAATATGTGATCCAGTGGATAGTGAACATGTGTTAAATAAAAATGGGTATGTTAGGTATGGAAATATGGCTAAGCATTTGTTAATCTTTGGAAATTTGATCTGATTTTTGAATTTCATCTATAAATAGAGGATATTTGTTATTTCTGCACATATTTCAGTATATTGAAGAGAGCTGAATTAAGGATGACAAAACCAGAAGGATGGGATTAAATCACATTTTATATTAGTGTTGAGTCACTAAATAAAATTGTGGAGATTGATTCTCAGAAGTTCATTTAAAGAAATAGAATAATTTTTTGGGGGGTGTTTCTGATTAATTTTTGTTGTTGTTGTAAAGAAATTCATCTCAAACTAATCTTGTTAATGACATTCACAAAAGGTGGTTGATGTGGTGGCACGTTTTTGCTATCCCAGCACTTCGGAGACAGAGGCAGGAGGATCACTGTGAGGTTCTGGGCAGATTTGGCTACAAAGGGAGTCGAAGCCCGCCATGAACTGCACAATGAATCTTTGTCACAAAAACACATAAAAGTTCTCAAGTGGTAAAGGAACCCCTAAGTAAACACCAGAACATGAAAAAACAGAGGAATTACATGAACCTAAAATTGTGTATGTGCGATGGAATTTCAGGAAAACATTCTCAATTAAATAGAATAGCTTTATTGTCTACTTTCTAGTGATATGAATGACAACATTTGATTATCCTAGCTTCTGATGTGTATCAACCTCCTGGTTACAGGAGTAAAAATTATCTTAGTTCAGAGTTCCTTGGGATTGTGTCAAAAGAACAGGCATTTTCTGATAATAATTAAATGAAAATATTATTAAATGTTGTGAAATAGATGATTTTTAAGCAAAGTCACTGATATTTGTTATACAAAAGAGAAGATATGAATAACTATGCTAAGCATTGTACTAAGAAATCATCTATTCTAGTTCTTTTTTTAATAGAGCTTATGGTCAGGAAGTTATTAAGGTACAGTGGATCCCATAAATAATTAGATCTTGGAGGTAAGAAAATTAATTGAATTGATCCAACTTAAAAGATGTTTCTCTGAGGTGATATCAGTGGGTTTGGGGAACTGTGAAGACTCACTGAAGTATTCTGGATAAAAAGAAACGAGACAAGTACAAATGATTCAGAATACAGGGCAATGCATTTTAGACAGCAAAGAAAATTGTTAGCTTTAACATCTAGGGAGATAAGAAACTGACACAGGTAACAACACATATTTGGAAATTTATGAAGGGCTCAGTAAACAGTACTGCTTTACAGTTGACAGTAACAAAGTGGATTATTTTTGAAATGAGTAGAGAGCTTCCAAAGGATTTCACCACAATGGTGTAAATCAACTAATAATTAGTTGATGATACCTACAGACATCAAAGGGGAACAGGTAGGAAATGTCAAGAATAAAATAAAATAAAAAAAACTGAATGTGAATTTCTACTTTGAAAATGTTGTTTGGTGTGCTAAGTGGAGTGATACTCTACTACCTTGGAAGGACCAGCTTGGAAGTTAGCTAGGAAGATTTGATTGAGAGTGCTTGAAAATGCCATACTGGAGATAATTTATCAATACTCATTTTTAAATATTCAATATTTGAATAGCATATAAAAGTATGGGAATTGATTAATCACTACAGAGAAAAGAAAAGAAGAATAAAAATTAGTAGTATTCTAGTCCAAAAAGCTATATATAACATCTGCACAGTACAGTATTCAATAATCACCAACAAAAATACATAATTCTAATTCAATCTTTATTAAGTATTGGAGTAACCTCTGCTTGTTATTTGATAGAAAAAGTAGAATGGGCAAGAGTGAGATTTAAGTTAAATTAAAGCAGTTTAGGGATGGCTTAATTTAGATAAGAAAATGAACAGTTTTCAACATACACATCAGCAACTTTTGCTTCCATTTGTCTTCTGAAAGAACATATACACATTTACAAAATTACCACACTCTTCCATTATCCTTGTTCCTGTTCCATTTTCCATTTCTTAGATATTGAAATGCCTTGAATACCTAGAAGTTGCCTTGAATAACTATATTTATTTTGGAAGTTTTTCTATTGCTTACACTCATATTATTATATTTATAATGCCTGAATAACATCTGTTCATAATCTGATTTGTACAATGCATCTACATTACCATAATAATTGGATGTCCGTAAAAATACATACCCAATTAGAAGTAACATAAAACAATTTACTGATAAGAGACATCTGCTATAATAATGTCTGTAAATATAATATCATGTATGCTTCTTGTATGATACCAAAACAGTATGAAAACAGTTTGCAATGTATTAATTTATCGAATCTGTCTTGTTAAGGTGTCTTAAAACTGTCTGATTGATATTTGTACTTCAATAAAATAAAAAATAAATTAAAATTAAAAAAACAATGGCATTATATCTAACATTTTCTCAGCAATTCCGAGGATAATTGAATTCCTGTGTTCTCTGTGCTTCAGAACTGCATCATACTCGACAAAGTGCTCAGTGAAAAGTCTTCCACATTTTATATTTAATTCTCATGTTCTTCAAGCACACAGCACAATCATTCCCTTTTTTGTTATTTAATTTGACACATGTTGAATCCCACAGTTTGTCTCACCACAATGCCAAATTAGTGATTCTGAAAGGAGTAAGTTACCAAGTGAAACGATGGATAGAAGTTTCCTAAATGATAATAATGCATCTTGATCTGCAGAGCTGCTCATCAGAATACTTGTTTCAAACCAGAATCTTCTGTACCATAGCATGAAGTTCCCTTCCTAATTGATTTATTTTTGTAGAAATGACTTTTATGGTGTTCCTTTGGAGCATCAGTATTCTATCATATGTTTGAAATATAAAGAAAATAACAAGCAACAACCATATAATATACTATCAACATTTATACACCAGAAAATTATCAGAAAAGCTTAAAGTATCTTTAATTCAGTAAATATAGTCTTTCTTCATTTCTTAATTTTTCTAATCCCCTCACGTCTCTTCAATTTATATCTTGAAGTATGACTGTACACTGGCATAAAAGAATATAAAAAAGAAAAAAGACTTAAGCTCAGCTACCAACCACGAGACTGGAGTTAAGGCATGTGCAATTCCAAATCATGGAAGTGCAGAATGGGCCATGATAACCTTGAGTACTCTTCTATCTATTTAATTTTCTCACTTGCTTCTCTAAGAAACTAATTCATTAAAATATTTTATTCGCATTCAATACACAAATATGCACATATTGTATATGAATAGTTACATATATAATATGTGTCCATATATGTAATACATATGTACATATTTGTAAAGAATTACAGGAGAATACATTTATAAATACAACTAATACACATGTCTACTAATTAAGGCTCAAGGTTTTTTGCAGTTCCTTTGTCCTTCTATACATTATGCTAAAAGAATAAGGTCTGAACTAACTGTCCAATAACTATGTGACCCAATTTTCTTTGTACTATACTTATTATCAGTTTTATTTCTGCAAGGTTTTATCTGCTTTGTATTCAATTTTGGTCCTTTTTTATTTTTCCATCACTATAGATATATATTTTCTTACAAAAAATATGAAGTGTGTCATTTGCCTAGATGAAGTAAAAGATTCTATTTGGCAAATTTTACCTTAAATTTGATCATTTATTTCCTATCACCGCTTCCTGCTTCCCCTTCAGGATTATATTCAAAGGGTGCTACTGCCTTCAGGCAGAATTCTTTATGTCACACAATAGAATATCTTTTTAATATCCATGCATTAGTCCTCTCATATTTTCAAGTCCATTTTTAAAATTACGTATTGTGTGTGTTGGAAGGGGAGCGCTGATTCATTGGATTACAAATATTTGCTCAGTATAAGTCTTTCGTGGTTGGACATTCTATGTTTACATTTGTCTTGTTTTTGAATCTCATCATCGTTAGTCTCTCTATTCAGCATTTATTTATATCCAGTCATTAAACATATTTTACTTCAAGAGCCTTTCTATGAATTAAGAATCCAGCAGCAATAAAAAGATAAGTTTCCCTCATAGGAGGTTACATTCTGTGTGTGTATGTATAGAGGCACAAGAGGAGGAGAGGGAAGAGAGAGAGGGGGACAGAAGGAGGGCAATGGGAGGGGAGGGAGCAAGACAGGGAGGAGCAGGGAGAGGAACCAATCTACTTGATAGGGACGTTCTCTTCATGCAAAAGTAGCAGTCAGTGATTTCTTTGTGATTTGCTTTATTTTATTTGAATGGATTTACATTTTGTAATTGCAAATAATTTATGAATAAAACTGCATCAAGAAATATTTTATGATTACCAAAAACATGTTTTTATTTTAACACAGTATTATTGTAATAATACATATCCTTAAACAGCTATACATATGGCAGAAGTTTAACTTCATGTGCTAAGTAATTCCTTGAAAGTGTAAAACACCTGTATTATGCACGTTGCCGCTTTAAATATTGTTCTATTGAATGTGAATTAGTAACAACGACCTTTATTGAAGAACAAAAAGTATATTATTTACCCCAGTTAAATGTTTTAAGATTATTTTTGTAATATTTCCAACTCTAGTTACTAGCAAAGAAAATGAGAAACAGATATATTCTAAGAGCCACATGGTAATAAAAGGCTGTCAAGGATGTCATATATGTCTTATGAGATACAAGTAGAATAAGTAAAATTATGTAATGAAGTATGAACACATCAGATTTATTAAAAATGACCAGGTTTTTAAAGCATATTAGGCCAGGGATATAGCTCAGTGGCACAAGCATATTTCTGGCAAGCACAAGGTCCTGAGTTCAATTCACAATACACAAAGAGCACATAAGGTAACAAGTCCCTTGAGTTCTGAATGAAGGACAATAAATTTGAGAAAGCACACTGCAGAGTACAGACACTAGCCTGCACCACAAGGGGCATATTGCCTCTGTTTTTCACTGTACTCTTTCGCCTTGTAACCATGCTGTTACATATAGCTTTCTCTGTTTCTGATTAACAAATAATGTTTACATGCAAACCTGCTTTCATTCTAATGTCCACAAATGCCCCTTACTTACTTCTAAGAAAATTTGTCCATTGATGATACTTCAACTCCTAATTTTAATTTCTGGGACTAACATCTTTAAAATTATACATCATCAACACCCACTGACACTTTCTCCATTTCTAGGGTTTCATTAAAAGCTTGGTCAAGGGCCAGTGAGATAGCTCAGTGAACTAAAGGGCCTGATTAGGCAGGTACAGGGACTGTACTGGGTCAGACTCAACGCTGGAACACACTGAGTCAGTGATTGAGATTGGACGTGGAGGCACACACCTGTAATCCCAGGGCTTGGGAGGCTGAAAACAGGGGGAAAACTACAACTCCAGTCTATGTAGGGAGACACTATAGACTCTTACTAAGATACATTTAAAGAAAAGCTTGCTCAAATTGCTTCCTAGGGACATGTCCTATTTTAGCTTTTGTTTATAAAATGGGACAATAACATTGCAATATTTTGTGTGCTCTTCTCTAAGGATTTTAGTTATTCCTACAATTGAACTCAAGCATAAATTATAGATAAACTGAATTCAGCTATAATTTATAAATTTTACCAGTTTATTCTTGAGTTTTAAAGAATGGAGGAATTGTAGATATAGAAAATGCAGTCAGCAATCACATATTTTTTTGAATTTTTCATTTCAAGACATAAAATAAGGGCATTTAATCTAAAAAGTCATTTAATGAAAGATCTCAGTGTGTCACAAGTATGTTTGCATTCAGGATTTTATGTTCATTATATTTTAAGGGAAAATTACTTTTCATCATAACTCAGGAAAGAAAGAAAAGAAAATAAGTACAAAGGAAAGAAAATCAAGAGAGATCAATGTATAAAATATTGATTCTTTTAAGAGAAACTGTAAAACAAATATTTTTTATGATTTATAATTTATTAAGTTGACACATGTTGCAGTTGTCAATGCATTTTGTTTTTGTGAAGAAAATACGTATATTTAGTTTATCAAAGGTATAATAAAGAATGATAAGTATTAGAAGTTGTTAAACTTTTTCTTTAACAAAATTCTTTCAGAATTTAAGCCAACATTACATATCATTGTGTTTATCCTGGAACTTTCTCATTTTTATCTTGGATAAATATGAGATAATTATAAAAATACATTTCAATCATTAAAAATCAAAGTTGTTAAATTTCAGTATACAAGTGTATCATTTGTGTATGCAATATAGTTTTCTGATGTAAAACCCAAATGAAATCAAAGGTACTATACAAACAAAAAGGTATATAAATCATAAAAACAGTGAAATAAAAAATCTGGATCTGAAGAATATAATGTATAAACAAAATTTTCCAGAGATTTAAAAATAGATTTCCAAAGAAAATATTGCTAAAATTGATTTGGGACCAGAAGAGACCTAGAAGAGCAGAAACAATGCTAGTAAACAAAGGCAAGGCTGGAAGCATCACAATCCCTCACTCGAAATTATACTACAAGGTTACTGAGATGAAAGTCAGCATAATACTGGTAAAAACAGACTTGAGGATCAATGGAATGGATTAGGAGACTGAGAAATAAAACAAGGATCTGCATTGGAGAAGAAAGAAGCACAGCCCACATTCCACCATCATAGAAATATTGGTGGAACCTGGGTCTGAGGGAAAACAGGTGTTTGACCCAAGCTCCATGCAATAGGGTGGCAGACAGGAGGGGAAGTACCTGGAATATGGCAACCAGTTCATCCAGATGGAAACCAGGGTAAATCTAATTTAAGAAGGGGAAACACTTTGCCAACTCTTACTTTATGGTTGGTTAGGTTACATAACTATAGTCTTTGATTCTGTGGTTTGAAACAAAAGCAAAATTTACTACAATTTGTCAATTTCTAAATTGTGTTTGATTACTATTGCTAATTGTACTATTGGGGCTAATATGTGTGTTCTAATCAGTTGTCTTCACTCATGTAACAGTATTTGGAAACTCTGGAATAAAAACTTTACCACAGCTCTAAATACAAAAGACTGAGATAAACAGAAACAAACATTGAACTGTAAATTAATTGGACAAAGTAGGATCTTGGGACAGACACAAACTAAGAATCTCCTACACAGAGAGGAAATCCTTGATGAATTGATTGTTCCCAAAGAAGGCCTGATATGAGTGATATGAATAGTTACTATAAAAACTTATAAGGATAATTACAAAAATCATATTAAATTTTTTCAAATAGAAATGATGAGAGGGAGAAAACTGTGCTCTCAGACCTCTAGTCCACCTGGAGCAATTTCTTGCAACATAAACATAGAAAACATTGAAAAACACACACCTAAAATTTCTCAAATGAAAAGAACTAAAGGAAAGTAAACTCAAGGAGGCTATGGTGGAATCCAAATTAGAAATAATCTCACAGGTAAAAAATAATCAAAATGAAATGACAAACATAATAAAAGAATTGCTCAGTTTATCTAAAGAAGCCATTAATAAAAAACACAGGACTAAAGGAAAATGATGGAAACATTGAATGATATAGTAAAATATAGAATGCATGAAATAGATTCAAAAGAGATATCCAGGATATTGTAAATTCCATTGAGAGCTTCATATTTCAAAAGCAGATGTGAAGATACCAATCACAAAAGGAAAGAGCTCTTAAAAATAACAAGAACCAGGAATAACAACTCAGTAGCTAAAAGATGATGCAAAACATAAACAATATAAGGGCTGAACAAATAGCTTAGTGGATTAAAGTGTTTGCAAGCAGGTGCAGGGGTCAGAGATTCCATTCCTGGGCCTGTCATGCTGGTACCATCCCCAGGGTGCCCTGAGATGGCAATTGAGACTGGGCATGGTGGTGAGCACCTATATTCCCAGCTCTAGTGAAGCTGTAACAACAGACAGATCACTACAAGTCTGTTCCAGTAGTAAGACCCTGAACACCCTGTAGACCCTTCCCAAAAAAAGGATAAACAATATAAGACTGATATAAGTCAATATAAATGAAAGAGAGAAACAAAACAATTAAAGATCTAAAGGAAAAAGTAAAATTATCATTATTCATATATGACCTGATACTCTAATTGAAAACCATAAAAACTCCACCAAAAGTCTTATAGATTTAACAAGCAAGCTCAGTAGCATAGCTGGATACAAAGCCAATACTCAAAAATCATTAATATTCTTATTTTCTTTTTCTTTCTTTTTTGGTATTGAGGATCAAACTCAAGAGCTTATACTTACCAGGCAGGAGCCTGTGCTGTCTGAGCTATCTCCCCATCTGCTCAATAATACACCTGTTCACTAACAACAAACTCACTAAGAGGGAAATTAGGGGAACCACAGCCTTCACAATGTCATCAAAAACCACGAAATACTAGGAATCAATCTAACAAAGGCAATAAAAGATATATACATTAAAATTTACAATTCTCTGCAAAAAGATTTTGAAGAAGATTTCAGAAAATAGAAAAATGTTCCTTTCTCATTGATAGGAAGAAACAACATTGTCAACATAGCCATGCTCCAAAAAGTATTGTACAGATTTAATACAATTTTGATCAAAAATAACATTAGCATACCTCAAAAATCTAGAAAAAATATTCCTAAAATTCGTGTTGAACTAGAACAGATCTAGAATAGCAAACTCCATTTTAGGCATCAAAGGCCAGGCAGTAAGCATTTCAATCCCTGATCTGAAATTATACTGCAAAGCTACTATGATAAAATCAACATGGTAAAATAAAAAGATAGACTTGAGGTTCAATGGAAGAGATTACTGTAAGATTACTTCTTGTGGCATGAATTAAAAGCAGGATAGATGTAAAGAAAATGTTATTTCTTGACCAAAGAGATGCAAGAATCCTCAGAGGAGAAGGAGCCAGGGAGACAAAGAATTTATCAGGCTGGGTTGGGGATGGAATTTGCATTGGCATAGTTTCACAACTGGCACTTATTGAGGAAGGCTTGACATGTGTGCACAAAAGTAAAGAGGGAGTTGGGGTCTCCAACTGTAAGAAGTTAGAAACTAGCCTAGGAGCAGCACGTTATTGGTCTTGGATGCCCACACCATGCTGACTTCTCGCCATGGTAACCCAGGGTAACTTTGTATGGGTGCAAAGCCATTAATTAGAAGATGCAGACACAGCTATAAACACAATGAGCCAGCTTACTTTGACAGAGTTCCAAACTTGTTCCCTGGAATAAAGATAGTGGTGCTGGAAAAACTGGCTTTCCATATGCTGAAGACCAAAAGTAGACGATATCTCTCACCATGCAGTAAATGAAAGTCAAAATGGGTAAAATATCTAAATATTAAAACATAAGTGTAAAATCTACTGGAAGAGAAAATAAGTAGAGCTCTTTTTTATGTCGTACCAGGGATTGAACTCAGGACCTGGCACTTGTCAGGCAGATGCTTAAGCCACTGAGCTACAAGTATAGAGAGAGTTCATAAATGAGAACCACACTTCACGGGAAATACTACAAAGAATCAACAATGGGGATCTCAATCTAGTAAAAAAGCTTTTGAATAGTAAAATAAAATTGCTAATACAGTGAAAAGAACACCTAAAGAGTCAGTTATTTGTCCCTAAGATATAAGAATAATGTTTAGAGCACATAAAATATTGAAAAATATCAGATGTCTCAATTTAAGGATCCAAACCAAAAATGGACATCTGAGATGAATATACATTTCTTAGAGACATAAATACAAATACCAAATACATATATGAAAAAATATTTAACATCACTGGTCATTTGAGAAGTGCAAATTAAGGCCAAGCTTAGATTCCCACTCACCCCAGAAACAATGCCTACTATCAAGAAATGACCCAATAAGAAATGTTGGAGAGGCTGTGGGCAAGAGTGTAGACTGGAGCAACAACTATGTAATACAGTGTGGAGAGTCCTCAATAAACTAGGATTATATGTCCCATTTGACCCAGGTAGTCTCCTTCTGGATATCTTCTAAAGAGAAATTTTAAAAAAAATTATACCAGATCATCATACCAGATCATATGATCCAGTGTTTATAACAGCATTTTCAAAACTGCTTATTTAAAAAAATCTTTTATTTATTTGGTGTAGTGTCTCACTATACAACTTGAACATAGTGATCTTTCTATTTCAAAATTCACAGCACTGAGATTACAGGCATGTGCCAACATGCACAGTTTCAGTGGCCGGCTCAGTGTGGGGCTGGCCCAGCGTGTGGTACCAGATATCAAACCCACATCCTTGCACTTTCTAGGCTGGCACTTAGACCATTGACCTATCTTCCAGGCCCCAATAGCAGCACAGTTTGTGAAATCTAAATCTTGGTAATAAATCAAATGCCCATCCACCTATGAATGCATAAAAAAGGATATTTTATACAGTGGAATACTACTCAGCCAAAAATCTGAATACAGCTGAGACATTTGTGGGTAAATGGATGCATCTGGAGATCATACATTTATGTGAAATAAGCCAGACATGTATAAATGCTGCATTGTTTCTCTGGAGTGAAGTACTGAAAGTGAAAATTAATACAAAGGTTTATAAAGGTATTGGGAAGTAGGAAGAAACTGTTCAATAGGAAGGGGGAATAGAGAGGGGATGAGAGGAAAAGAAAGAAGAGAAAAGAAATAAAATGATGAAAAAAGGGACCATTCTCTTAAGTGAAATAAATTTGACACACATGCTTAAAAATATCATGCCCCCCCTTTCTGGCATGAGAAATTGAAAGAATAATCCAGCAGACCAGATATTGGGAAATGCATAATAGGACCCAATGGAATAGAACATAAATAAGGATTCAACTGCATAATAGATACTTGAAATAGGGAGGATATAGGAAGATAATATTTTAAAAGTAAGGGGAACAAAGCACAGGAGAGATTGAAAGGAGGAAAGGGAAAAGCAAAGGATAGAACTGTGGTTAGAAAATAGACACCAGCATTTGTAAACAAGGTGAGGAAGATGAGTTGAAGGGAAAACTTGTGGTAAAAAAGCAAAAAACAAGATATACCATGTACAGTACAAACTCCACCGAATGACTGTGATCCTTACATATATTAACAGGTACCAATATAATAAATCAAAATTTTTTTAAAAGGGAAAATTTCTGGGCGAAGAGAAAAAGAATAAATGAAATCAAAGGCAATTATTTAAAATTATCAGATCAAGGGAATAAAATAAAATGAATGAAAAATAGTGAGGATATTCCTTGAGACATACTAGCTATCATAAAGAAATCATTCTTTGCCATCAGGAGATTTCAGAAACAGAGAGCAAGCAAGGGAACATTTTTATTCAAAGAAAATGTGATAAAACCTTATTAAGTCTTAAGAGAAAAATAAACATCTGTATACCTATGAAGTACAAAAATATCTCAAGTGACTTGAGCACTGAGTTATTTTCACTGAAAGATACTAAAATAAAGTTTTCAAATGTCAAAATTATTCAGAAAGCCTCAAGAGAGTACTATATCAGATATAATGGTTGAGACCATAAAAAAACAAAACAATAAAAATTAGAACAGAAATTCATGAAGCAGATATTAGGAAAACAGTGGATATTAAGTAAATAATCTTTATATGTAAGAGCAATTAATATTTTCTTTTAAAATAGGCAGACTTAATAATTATTGAGACCAAGAAAGTAGATTGAAATACATAAAATAGGACAGGTCAGATAATGCAGTGGGTTGGAGTGTCTGTTAGGCAGATCACAGCAGCCAGGGTTTGATTCCCAGCATGAGGTGCTCGGACACACTGAGATGGCGATTGAGCCTAGGCACGGTGGCAGGTGTCTGTAATCTGAGAGTTTGGGAGGCTGAAAACAGGAGAATATTTGAGTCCAGTCTCTGTAGTGAGACCCCGGAGACCCTGGAGACCTTGTAGACCCTGTCCTAAAACACATAAAAAAAAACCCCAAATACTTAAAAAAAAACTGAAAGACATTATAACTTAAACCACAAAAATAAAATTTAATCAACAGTAAGTAATTCTAGGGCCAGCCAAAGAGCTCAGCTGATTGAACACCTTCAAGCAGGTACAGGGGCTGGAAGTTCAATTCCTGGAACTGCTGTGCCAGCCCCTCCCTCACCCCCAGGGCACCCTGAGATGGCAATTGAGACTGGGTGTGTTGGCACACATCTATAATCTGAGCACTTGGAAGGCTATAAACAAGAGAATCCCAAATCTGATGTAGTAGTGAGATCCTGAACACAATGTAGACTCTTCAAATTAAAAAGCTTCCACATGTCGAAAGAAACAATTTATTACACAAAGAATTAACTATGGAATTGAAAAAAATACACACCATTTAACTTTCCAACATTAAAAATATAACAATATTTAATCCATTCATTCAATGGATTAAAAAAACAAGAAATAAAAATAACCAGCAATCAAAAGGAAGAATGAGCAAACCAAAACACTTGGAAATGATCAGTGAATCCAAATGTATGTTTCTCAAAGAAGGTGTAGCAACATTCAATGGGCATATGAAAAGGTGTCTATATATATTTCAGGTACGATAAGTCACTGAATCATGGGTTAGGAGCTTGGGTGTCACATGGCAGTGTGGAAGTGGTAGAGCATGAGAGACCATGAGCTAATGAGAGATGAAGCTACAGTGTCTGGGCAGCATCCTCAAGATTGAGAAATGCTGGACATGAGTTCATTTTGTAAGTGCAGGGTTCGACAAAATGAGGCCACTGCACATATGGTCACTTGTGCAGTCAGCTATTTCCCTTTTCTCTTCTCTTCCTTGCTATAATCCAGCCAAGGGATACCAAAAATGGAGCTATCCATGGACTTTTACTATTCAAAGATGTAGCTAAAAAAGCCCCTTTTCATTTAAATTATACAGAATAAAGTGGGCTGTTTTGTTTCTTTTTATCTTTTGAGACAGGGTCTTGCTATGCTGTTCAGCCTGGCCTTGCAAGTATGATGTTATAGGAATAATCAGGAAAATGCAAGCCACGCTGCAATGAGAAACCATCCAGACTTACAGAGATAATTATATGTCTCTTACTTAAAAAAATATGGCAATATATCCATGAGGATAAAGAAAAAAATGAATCATTGTATGAGGGGTAAAAGGTACAGCCACTAAGAAATACCATTTTTCTCAAGACAGCAAAATAAATTCATAATAGCTATAATTCTTCATGCTATATATACAGTAGAATCAAAATATTATTTATTGTTTCTGGTCCTATAACTTTGTCCTTAGTATTGCAAGTTGAACCCAGGAATTGAGCCATGCTTGTTTACCTCTCAACAAATTAGCTACATCCTCAATTATTTTTAAGATTTATATTGAGACAAGGTCTGCATAAGTTGCCCAAGCTGGCTGTGAACTTTAGAAACTCCTGCCTCAGTCTCCAGAATACACTGATGTTTCCATGCCAAGCATGGGCCTCCAGGATTCACAACAAATAAGATTTGCAAAACAAATTAGATGTCCAGAAAGGGACAAATGGACCCAAACAGTGAAGTCTTAAATACAGTGCAACATTATCTGGGCTTAAAAATTACTAGGGCAGGGTGTTAAAAAGAAAGGAGAAGATGATTTTCAATATGTGAGTCATGCAAGACAAACAACTGTGATCTGGACAATTGCAATGGAGCTAAGTGCTTGATATAACAACTTGTGCATGCACTTAAAGTTGACCCGGAGAATAAATCAATCATTCAGTGTTTTTAATGGAACTTAAAATAAGAAAATATTACAATATTAAAAATGGTAGAATGTGAAGGATAATTTTATAGACTTATTTTGGCCATCATTTCATGGGCATACTCACCTCCAAAACTATTGAATGTATGCATTCATTCAATATATACAATGTTGCATGAACCAATCTTGCATTAATAAAGTAGGTTTATAAAACTTTCTTATCACAAAAATACATTATTATTATAAAATCTTATTGATACTTACATATTGATTAAAAGATAAATAAAATATGTAGAAAGTGAATCAACTATTTTTTTTATAGGTCTGAATCTTTATCACTAATACAGAATCTTTTCAGTAATTTGTGATGTGATGGGGAGTCATGTTTGTTTTTGACCTAAAATTCTCTTGTTCAGTAAGATTTTTAGAAACCTTAGCGTTTGTTCCATTGCTTATTTTTAATCTCTTCTAATTTCATGTTCCAGGTCAGACACGAAACTGTGAATTTCATTGCCAAACTATTGGTGCTGTTAATACAGCAAAATCAAACACTATTATTTAATAACTGAAACAGAATTTTAGGATACTAATGGGATGATTTAAATAATAGTGGGCTTAAATGCCATTATAAGTGCCTTTATAAGTTTTCATTGGATTTTATTCTATTTTAACACTAATTGGTCAATGAACAAGGAAAAATTAGACTATTAGCTCAAATATATCTAACCATCAGATTGCTATAGGAGCAAATCTGATATTAAAAAAGCATATCTTTGTTGGCCATAAAACAAGTGTGAGGATTTACCAAGCCAAGTTATATGTAAGTAATTGACTGTACTTACCTCTCTGTAACCTAACTTCCTTGTGAAACAATGAGGCACAATGTACCTTAGAAAAGCCAACAATAGGTAAAAATGTGCTTGCACAAGTCAAAATTAAGGTCAGTTTGTTCCAGGCTGTAAAAAAAAAATGGCAAGGTTGTTTGTTTAACAGGATGAAGGTTTTAGCTTTAAAATATCTATACTTCTAAGGTCTGTCACCATTTCATCCTCTCCTGTGTGAATATGGTCAAGTGTTCCAGGAACCAGTAATAAAGGCTCAGACTAAAATTTAACTTGGGCTAAGGTCTGGTTTCTATGTTGAGAACACATAACATTGAGAGCAAAAAGTAATTTAACTATATAACTATATATGATGTCATATTCTATAGATGTATTTTGATGTTAATTTAGCATATGGCCTTACATAAGGAAAATATGAATGGTCACACTAGGACACTGTAGGAAGAACAAATGTTTTCTAAAACTATCAAATGTTCAAATCTAAGGATTACAAAGAAAAATATCCACGTTATTATAATCTTAAAATCATGTTCCTTAACAAAAACAAATCACAGCAAAAATATTTGCAGCAAAGTAACTCATTTGCAACTTGGAAAAAGAAAATACAATATATGTTCAATGATAATAAATGTATTAAGTTCATATATATATATATATATTATACATACATACAATATTTTGGTATAGATAATCAAAAAGGAGCATATTATAAATGCACAAATAATCCATAGAAAAATGTCTAAGTATAAAAACACATTTATATGTATGTGTAATAGTTTAAAATCTGTAGCATTGGGATCAAAAAACATGGAACTGATAAAAACACATATTTATGTATTTTTTTCTATGTCTATGTAATTGTCATATGTATCATGGACATATATATTATACTTTTTAAGGAAATTTTTCTAGTGTGTAAGACCAATTCTTTTTAGATGAAAATAAACAGAAGATAAGTTGGTTCATCAATTATTACACTGCTTTGACATTAGGACCCTATTTTTTATTTATTTTTATTTTTTGGCAGAACCAGGGATTAAACTCAGGCCCTTGTGCTTTCCAGGCAAGCGCTTATTCTACTGAGCTATCTCCCCACCACTGGACCTCTGTATTTGTTGTGAGCTCTTGATTAAAAATAAAACCCTCTGAAATGCCTGTACTAAGCATGAATGTATTTTACTTTAAAATATGAATAAAGCTCAATTGTGTTAAAATTAAATAAACCTAATCAGCTAGAGATCCATAATCTTAGATTTAATAGACTTAGAAATTATTTTCAGCTTTGTTTTTAAGAACCAAACCTCATTTTGGTAAGCTAAAGTATTTCTTATGTCTCAAATATGACAAGAAATAGGGTTTATTTATATTTTATTCACATTAATAACCAGTTAAAAGGTACAACTTCAGATTTAATAAAGCTTTCAAAGTGAAGACAATTGTTATCTGTCTTCAGAATATAGCTCAGTTATAGGGGTCTTCTCTATTATGTGCTGGGCCAAGAGATTGATCCCTAACATTGAAAACAAAAAACTATTGACTGTATCATTGATCTATCTCATTATTAAATCTATATTTGTCCTTGTTTCCTTTCATACGTTTTGAATATTAAACACTCAATAAGAATTTGAGGTGCTAAAACCTTCAAATGTTTGTATTTCCTAATGTAAATGTCCAAATAAATTTTAAGTTAATTGAGTTTGGACTATTGATGTACATAAAGCATGAAAATTAGAACTTACTAATCATTTATGAAATGTTCCTTTTATTACTACAAATCATTATACTTTAACATTCCTATTATTTGCATTTATAGGTTTCAGCTTTCTTCTCATTACGTAACAAGTTTCCTCTTCCCTTGACTACTTCAAAAAGGATGACAAAGATTGATTATCATTAGAAGGATATTTTCAAAATATTTTTATGTTTTACTTCATGGTAAAAAATATAGAGATTAAACAAGTAACTGATAGGAGAATTATAGAACAGAGGGTTCTAGTCTAGTTGAAGGAAGTTGTTTGCGATCATCTTTCGTCATTGGCTTAACTGTTCACCTGAAATAATGCAAAAAGTGCATTCATCATAGACCTTCTCTTGGCTTAGAGCAAGCAGCTGTGATTGTCTAATTACAACTCAGTGGTGGCTTGCTCCCCTGTGTGCCTGCTGGCCCCGACCCTGGAGCACACTGAGATAGAGATCGAGACTGGGCGTGTTGGTGCGCCCCTGTAATCCCAGCACTTGGGAGGCTGAAAACAGAAGGATCACAGGCAGTCCAGCCTGTGAAGTGAAACCCTGTAGACCCTGTCCTAAACAGATTACAAAAATAAGACTTATCATGAAAGAACTGAAGATTGAGCAAGTTTTGAACCTTCCCTTTCCATTCATAGCAACCTAAATGCAGAAAATTAGGGTTTATCAACTCAATTTTCCTTGTCTTTTTTTTTTTTAGTCTTCAGAATCTTTTAACACTGGTATTTTCCACATTGATGCATCAACAAAATAGAGGGTGAAAGAAGTTATGTGAGCTCTGCAGTTATCTAGCAGTGGCCAATTCCAGCCCACACTCCCTCGAATCTTTCCACTTCCCTCTGCAACCATGTGTCCTGACAGGACTCATCCAGGTCAAAAAACACTCCTCTTGTCTTTATCATGTCTTCTTAATGCCCCACGTTCATGTTGTAAAATAAAATGTTTATTTTACTTAAAGATGTATAGCGCATTAGGGAATTCGAGGCATAATGACGTTTCATAAGGTAGGTGACTTCTAAACAACAGATAATTATTACTTTTCTGGTTTTGCAGGTCAGTGGAAACATAGCTGCATCCTAGCAAGTATCAACTTTTTACATGGTAGATGGGTGAACTGTCACTGTGTCCTCACACAGCAGAGGAGAACCACATAGTCAAGCTCTCTCTTAACTCACTGTCAGGTTTTAATTTTTTATTAACACATGCTTGATGGTAAAATAATTCCATCCCTTTTGGGGAGTTGACATGTGTACATAGCATATCATAATTATTTATGTCTCTTTCCCTTCCCTCCTTTGATCCTTATTAGGATACTAACCTCATTCAGGACAGCTCTACATTAATGATTTTATCTATTGTTGGTTATCTCCTAAAATCCTATTCTCCAGTCAACTCATTCTATAAAAATATTAAGATAATTTTTGGATAGATATAAATAATAAAGGGCACATCATATATATGTAATCACATGGATATATATACACACATGTATATAGGTAATCAAAAGTATATATATCACATAGTTTTAAATTCTAAGAAAAATTAGAGTAATATGAAAAATGTGATTGAAGTCTCATTTCACAAATCATTTAAATTATAAACTTTCATGAACTAATTTATAAAGTGTCCTGATCACAGAGAGCAGCTTTCTCCTTAGTATGAATTGGGGAGTTTCCATTCTGGGAGCAAACAACAAGCTTCAGTAGCTTCTAGGTCAGAGCCATCTGTCTGAAAAGCCCAGCATAATAACAATAAAAGTAACTAAGTTAAGAGAAAAACTACTTGTTCCTAAGAAATTATTTAAGCATTTTCTTGCAGATGAAAAAATACTACGCTTTTCATAAATTACGCCTAATAGAAAACTATTGAAGTAGAAGTGCGACATAACTGCAGGAATATCTCTTGAAAATTGTTTTATAAAAACAAAAATATTTTCCATAGATTTATCTTGCATTTTGTTTTTTTTCTGTCAGAAATCAAGACAGTATTCCATTTTGTACATAGAGAAAAATAATCTCAAGTTTTAATGAAATAGCCTCCTAATACTTGATATTGTTCTTCCTAATATATTTGGTTTATTTATATTATAATCATATAATTTTTATTTTTTAAAATAATTTCAGTGATAGAACACAGAAAAAGTTGTAACAGTGAAAGTCATTGTTTTTGCACCTGAATTGTATAACAAGTTGCTTCCAAAAATTTGTTGTTGTTTCTTTAAAATTTACAAATAATTGAATTTAGGGCACATATTTGATTTGCAATTGATAACAAATGTGATCTTGAAGGAATTTTCAAAGGACACTTTAAAGTTTATAATCTTCCTCAATTTGTGATAGACTTTTATTCCAATTTCCTCATCATAAATTGAAAACACTGTGAGTACTATCTATATTTGGTAATTCTAATCCACCAAATATTGTGGCTGGCAACACTACTGTCTCTACAGTGTAGATCACAGATTGACCCCATTTCAGATCATATTCTGAATTGGGACAAGAAATCCCCAATGCCAGTATTACTCATATTAGTATTTTCAGAAGAGATCACAATTAAAGAATTTAAAGTATAATTTCCAGCAAATACATGTTACTTTCACACCATCATATACAAAGTATGAAAATTGTAAGTCAAACTATACTTCATTTAGAACCCAATATGCATAATTTCTCTCATTCTTTATTAAATTTTATTTTATTGAGAAACAAATACCAATGAGAGAGTTTCAAAACTGATTAATAAGACACTTTCAACAATTAATACACTGTACATTGTTATCTTCCTAGTGTACCATAGTACAAGATGCAGACAGAATATCCTGTCCAAACACTATTAGTACAAGTCTTTCTTCTCATTTAATTAAGCAAAAGGATCTGTATATTTATCTAACTATTCTGCATACACAGACACAAAATGGTCTTTCATTTGTTTCCCTTTTTTTTGTTTACTTTTGTCAGAAATAGGTATTCCATTGGCATCTAAATACTATAAGTGCATGAATTCAGCAAGCAATCCAACACAGTCCAATAGTCCACCATAGTAGTGAGTTATCCACAGGACTGTTAATGTCCAAATTGGATGACTTGAGCCTTTCAGAGCTCAGCATATTAATATGGCTTTACTATGTATACCTTGTTTTATACTTTTCTGCTAGATGGTTAAGACCAAGATAAAGTAAGACATATGTAACAAGAAATGTAACTTTTATATCTGATTAGGTCAGTCAGTGCCTTCAGGATTAGTCCTGTAACCCTGTACTATAGCTTGCTGATCCTTTCTCAGTGTCAGCCATGTGGATGGGTCATGGCCATTGCTTGACCAATTTGTTCTCCCTGAAAGCCTGAGAGAATGTTTTCTCTCCAAGTGACTCTCCTTAGCCACACTCTATATCACTGATCACTCTTCTCTGTGGACCCATAATCTCCTTGATCAGAAAATTTGGGGCACAAGTGAGTTATATGATATTACAGTACAGGTTCTCCTATGTCTTGAATCTTCCCTACTTTGAAAGGCTATGGTCAAAATGTTGGCTGTCCTTTCAGCCCTTCTATTTCTATAGTTTTGGTTTTCAAACTTAGGATATTAACCCTCCAGAACAGGGTTAACAGGAAAGAAACTGATTATTACCCTGCAACATATGCAGTTGGGTTTAACTTCACTATCTGTGAAGTGATATATGTGTATAATATTGAACATCTTAAGCATAACATGTAACAGGTATTTCCTATCAAGTACTACTATGCTAAACATTAAGTCCCTGCATAATATGGAGATAAAAGTTTAAAAAATGAAAAATATTTAGAATATGAATAAATAATTACATATTTTTGCACAGAAATTTAGAAATCTAACCATATATAGCACTGTAGCAGGACAGCATTGTGACCTTTTTTCCTTCTTTTTGTGTCTTTTTTCATTTATTACTCATCAAGAAAATTTTACTTGAGAGACAGTATGGTAAAAATTGCTATGTCATGTCAAGTAGTATGTATTTAGAAGACCAGAATGGCAGGCATTCCAAGCGTGACTCTTTTACTAAGCATTACTATCTTCAGTGCAGTTGCTAGGATCACAGGTATCAGCACGTACAGTTAGTCGAGTGAGAAATCTACCAAATAACTCTTAGGTTCAATAACCTGCTGATCTTTCTCAGGACCACTGCGTTGCAAATCTTGAGCATATAAATGTATGGCTTTGTCGCTGTCCTGTTTTCCAGCTTTCCTCCTCATCCTCTCCTGGTTGTCTAATCTCCAAGTTATCATTTTCTTTTTAATTGTATTATACATTTATACTTGTATTTCTGCTTTTCAGTACTTAGGCAAGAAAGAGTATACCATATTTACATATGTGTATCTGGTTTATTTCACTTATGAGTATATCTTCAAGTGACATTCACATAAATATAAATGCTTCAATTTTATCATTCTTTAGAGCTGAGTAATAATCCATTGTATAGAAATACCATATATTTTTCAACCATTACTCATATGATGGGCATCTTGTTTGTTTACAAGATTTGGCTATCACAAATTGTGCTGCTATAAACATAGGTACACATATATCACTATGATATTTCGGTTTAAGTTCCTCTGGTAAAATTCCCAGTAGGAGTATAGCTGGCTTGAATTGGATTTCCAGTCTTATTTTCTTAAGGTGCTTCCACAATGATTTCCATAATGACTGCAGCAGTTTACATTCCCACCAGCTAATGGAAAAGGGCACAGCCTCTCCAACATTTGTTGTTGGTTGATTTCTTTATGATAGCCATTCTTTGTTGCGTGAGATGATATCTCAGTGTTGTTTTAATTTGCATTTCATGGATGGCTAGTGATGTGGAGCATTTCTTCGTATATTTATTCTCTTCTTTAATTTCATCCTCTGAGAAGTGTGTGCTCATATCAGATGGCCATTTCTGAACTGGGTCTTTAAATTTATGATCCCTAATGCTTTTAGTTCCTTATAAATTCTAGAGAGTGAACTTTTGTCTGACTGCTTATTAGTTGAGGTTTTTTCCAAATTTGTGGGTTGTCTTTTCACTTTGTTGGTAATTTCTTTTGATGTACAAAAGCTTCTCAATAAGAGGTGGTCCCAGTTGTATTACCTATGCAATTTGATTGTATTCTTGAACTCTTTGCTTACCCATATGTCTTCAAGAGTTTCTCCTACTTTCTCTTCCAGGAGATTATTTCTGTTTTAATTTTTAGATCTTTAATCCATTTTGACTTTAGCTTGATGCATGGTGATACACTTGGGTCAAGTTTTAGTTTTTGGCATGTAGAGAGTGAATTTTTCCAGCACCATTAGCTGAAGAGGCTTATGGAAGATCAGGTAGCTCAGTGTGTTTGTAGAGGTTTCTGCAATTTATTATCTATTCCTTTGTTTCTTAGGTTTATTTTGTTGTCAGTACCATGATGATTTTATCACAGTAGCTTTGTAGTATAATTCCAACTTACTAATTATGATACCTCCTGACAATGACTGCCTTTGCTATTTTTTGGTTCCAAATAAATTGTAGGACTGATTTCTCTAGGTTCTAGAGGTATGTTTGTGGTAGTTTCATAGTGATTACATTTAATATGTACAATAATTTTGGGTGTGTGGCCATCTTCACGATGATGATTCTTGCTATCCTAGAGCAGGGAATGTCTTTCCATTTTCTGAAATTCTCTATGGTCTCTTTTTTCAGAGTTTTATAATTTTCCATTAAAATATCTTTGAATTTTTTAGTTAGATGAATTCCAAGGTGTTTTACTTTCCACAGTATTATTATAAAAAATGTTCATTTTCTAATTTCTCTCTCAGTGTGTCTGTTATCTCTGTAGATGAATGCCATTGACTTGTGGGTACTGACTTTTTATCCCCAAATCCTACTGAATTTGTGTATCAGTTCTAGTAGCTTCTTGGTACAGTTTTTTTGGTATTTCAATAAAGTATCATGTCATTTTCAAATAACGATAATTTGACTTATTCTTATTCATTTTATTTCTCTCTCTTGTCTAATTGCTCTAGCTAATGATTTCAGAACTATATTGTGTAGGAGGGGTGATAGAGGACATCCTAGTCTTATACTAGATCTAAGAATAAAAGATTTCACTTTTTCCCTATTTCGAATTATATTAGCCATTGGGTTGTCATAGATGTCTTTTATCAGGCTGAAGTAGAGGCCTTGTATTCCAATTGTCTGTAGGACATTGAACATAAGTGAGTGTTGTGCTTTGTCAAAAGCTTTTATTGCATCAGTTCAGATGATCACGTGGTTTGTAGTTTTCACTCTATTGTTATAGTGTATTACATTTATAGATTTCTAATATTGAACCATTCTTGCATTTCTGGGATAAATCCTACCTGATCATGGTGTATGATCTTCTTGATGATTTGCTGCATTCTATTTGCTAGGATTTTATTCAGGATTGAGGCATCTATGTTCAGGAGGGAAATAGTTCTCTATTTCCTATAGAGAGGAAATAGAGCCTATAGTTCTCTTTATTGATTGTGTCTTTCCCTGATTTTCGAATCAGTATAATACTTGCTTCCAGAAATGATTTTGGGAGGACTGTTTCCTTTTCAATTTCAGTTTTAGGAGTGTAGGGATCATATGCTCTGTAAACTTCTTAAAGAAATCAGCTGTGACTCCATCAGGATTTGGACTTTTCTTTATTGGCAAGTTTTTCTTTTTTTTTTTTTTCTTTGCGTATTTTATTTTTTTTTTTGGTCAAAAGTTTTTTATTACATTTCGTATTTAATTGGCTGTTATTGGCTTATTGAGAATGTTATATCTTCTTGATTTGGTTTTGCTAATTTGTACTTTTCTAGGAATCTGTCCATTTCATCTGTGTCTTCTATTCTTGAGCACGAAGTTTCTCAAAGTTGCTATTGATAATCCTCTGAATTTCTACTGGGTCTGTGGTCATTACACCCTTTTCATTCCTTATTGCTTGTATTTGAATTTTTTGTTTCCTCTTTTTGATGAGGTTAATTAGGAGTTTATCAATTTTATTTAGTCTTTCAAAGAACCATGTTTTTGTTTTGTTAAGTTTTTGAACTGTTTTGTTCATCTCAATAAAATTAATTTCTGCTCTAATCTTCAGGATTTCCTTACATCTTTGTGCTCTGGGTTTGGTTTGTTCTTCATTTTCTAGATGTTGGGGGTGCAGCATTAGGGAGTTTATTTGTTTCCATTGTATTTTGTTAATGTGTGAGTTTACAGCCATGAATTTCCCTCTGAAAAATGCTTTCATTGTATCCTATATATTCTGGTAAATTGCAGTGAATTTTCATTGAATTGTAGGTATTGTTGAATTTCTTGTTTGATTTTTATGTGTGACTCATTGCCTGCTGAAGGGTGTTGTTTAAGTTCCAAAACCCAGTATTTACTGTTTTATAGTTTCTTTTGCCATTCATTTCCAGTTTCATTACACTGGTCAGATAATGTGCATGGGATAATTTGTGTTTTCTTGTTTATACTTAAGCATGACCTATGGATCACTATGCGGTGAAAGTAAAGTGTATTCAGTTGTGGATGGATGAAACACTGTATATGTCCACAAAGTCTTTTGTTCCAGATTCTGGTTCAATTCTGCTACTTCTTTGCTAAATTTTTGTCTGGTGGACCTATTTTTTGGGATAGCAGGTGTTAAGGTTCCCTGTTAAGATTGTGGTATTGGATATTAGATTTTTCATATCCATTAAGAATTGTCTTATATAGTTGTGTACTCCTGTATTTGATGCACATATATTCATGAATGTTACCTCATCCTCTTGAATTTTTTCCTTTACCACTACGTAGTTGCCTTTTTTATTTTCTTTGATCACTGTTGTTTGAAAATTGAGACTCTCTGAAAACAGGTTTGCTACCTCTGCTTTTTCCTGATGTGCTGGGACATGTACTATTGTTTTCTATCCTTTAATTTTCAGCTTATGAATTTCTTTATGAGTTAAATGTGTTTCTTGTATACAGTATATTGTTGGATTTTGTTTCTGAATCAACAGTGCCTGTCTATTATCTTAATTTGTGAATTGATTTCATTTACATTGATGGCTATAACTGAGATATGTTGTCTTACGATTGACATGTTATTTACCTGCTGCTATTTATTCCTTTCTCTCTTGTGTTTAATTGTTTGCACTATTTAGTGGGCTCCTTCTGTTCTCATTTGTGGAGTTCTAGAACTGTCATCATGAAATTCTTTAGTTGTTCTTTCTCATGGAAGTATTTTACTTCCCCATAAAACTTGAAAGAGAGTTTTGCAGCATATAGTAGTCTAGGCTGCAATTTGTTTTCATAGAGTACTTGAAGTACTGTGCTCCATGTTCTTCTTGCCTTCAAGAAGGTTTGTGAAAAGGAGTTGACCCTGATTCTGATGGTTTTCCTTTGAATGTGATCTGCTTCTTTTCTCCAGCAGCTTTTGTTACATTATTCTTGTGCTGGATTTTGAGATCTTGACTATTGTACGTCTTGATGTGTTTTTAATTGAGTTAAAGTTATTTGGCCTTCTGTGTGCTTCAGTTACCTGAATGTTGGATTTTTCCCTCATATTTGGGAAGTTTTCTGCTATTACTTCTGCCCATATTCTTTTTGTATCTTTTGTATTGATGGCATCTTTCTCATTGATTCCTATTATTCTCAGAGTCTTGCAGAGTATTTGCAGAGTCTTGCAGGTGATAAATTATTTGATCTTGCATCCCAGTTGTTTTTAAGAGATCCTAACTTATCTTTTCACTAGTTGCACCAGCATGTTTAAGATCTGAAACTGTCCTCACTATCACTAATTTGGTGTTGCAAGGTTGCCACTGAGCTTTTAAGTTCCTTTATATCTCTATTATTCTCCTTCATGTGATCCATTTCTTTCCTATTTTGATTTTTCAAGGAATCCATCATTTTTTCTAATCTCCTCTACTTTTTATTAATGTCTTCTTTAGAAGCAGTTATTAATTCTTTTACTGCAGAATTTCTTTTCAAATTTGGTTTCCTCCATATGTTTCTTTTTATTTGCTTCTTTACTTCTGAATGTATAAGTTCAGAGATTTCTTTTATTTTATTTCAGAAATTAATTCTGATCTGAGTTCCTGTATACCATTTTGCTGTTGTTTCTTTATCTCAGAGGCTATTAATTTATTCATTTCAGCTGAGCTAATTTCCTTTGCCCTTGTACTGGGTGGGCTTGCAGCCTGAGATTGCATTTCTTCCTTCTCTTTGTCATTTCTGACAGCACTGACCTCTGACCTTTGTGTAGAGGTTTGGTACAGTTTTAACCTTAACACTTACTGAAATTCATGTTCAAATCTAGTCAATTTAAATTTATGCAATATTGAGTGGCTTGGGTCTAACTCTTGTGTTAAGCTCCTTCCTGTTGCAGCCCTTGGAAGTGAACCTGTTGTGCCCCTCTGGCACAACAATGAATCTGTGGTGCCCCTCTGCTGTGCCTCTCTTGGTGGGAGCTCAGCAGAGCACATGATCACTCTCACACACTAGCAGTGCCTGGACTTGGTCTGGGTCTGTGGGTCCTGAGAGCATAGCAGTTCTCACTCACTGCGTGGGCTTTGGAGCCTGGATTCTGAAGGAGTGGATGGCTCCTGAGGGCACCATGTATGGTCTAAGTCACTTGACATGGTCCAAAGAGTTCCTGCTGAAAGCTCTCCTGTACCCTCGCCAATCCTGGGCTGGGGTGGATCTTGGGGTCCCTAGAGTGTCCCAGAAGTTCTCAATCCCTCAGAGGGCTTGTGGGTGGGCACTCCAGAGGAATGTAGGGGTCCCCAGGGCACAGTATATTATCTCAGTCACTCGGCATGCCTGAGTTTTGGTCCAGAGAAGTCCTGTGGGCACAGGGAAGCCTGAAGCTCTCCCACCGAGTCTCCAGGCCTAGGCTGTGCAGAATCTCCATTTCTCTCATTGGTGTGATGATACTCTTACTCGACAGTCAAGGAGGAGAAACTATTGTGGAGTCATGGTGGTATATAAATTCCATTCAAAGATTCTTATAAAATACTACTCTAGTTCGAAATAATTTCTACATAAATGTTTAAGACATTTTTCCTTATATATTGTCTCATTAAATCAAATTTAATAAAATACATCACTTCAATGCACACTTTATGAATTTTAAAGGTATATATATTCATAAAATCATTGATACGACTATGGTAGAGGACATTAGCATAATCTGTTTTTTTTTTTTTTTTTTTTTCTCTTGTCCTTTGGAATTGTTTTCTTTTGTAGTGGGAAACAGATAACTATAACTGATTCATTTGCTTTTTATCACAATTATTGAATTAAATACTGTGCTACATCTTTTCCGTTGGACTACCCTGGCTCAGCAGAATAACTTCAATATTTGTAAGCCTGAGAAGCATTTCTCTTTATGAATAAAACCCATTAGAGTTGTACGTGTGCTATTGAGTGGTGAGGAAACCAGTCATCTTTTTCAAGCCCTTTTGGTCCTGCTCAAAAATCAGTGGAGACAACCAATGCATGAAATAGTTCATCGTTTATTCTAAGGTAAAGGAATAAAAAGCAAAAATGAAAAAGGAGGTCAAAAAAGTGCCTAACAGGAAGCGCTGCTCTGAAGAGAAGATGCCTAATGCCTGCTAAACGAAAGGATGACAGCAGCAAGGCCTAGGTCGCCATCCTTACACCTCTGCTGTCCTCCTCCCTGGGGTCTCACACCCAGGAGTCTAAGATGCTCCAGGGACACTTCTTCTGAATGATTTCAAACTCTGTGTTGGACAAGGAAAGCACAGTTATTCATCCTGCTTGTCATATCTTAATATTGTGCTTGAGGTTGCTCCCAGCTTTTGGTTACTTGTGGTTAATGTCCTATGATTGCATGCACATGTCACTAAAATATGAATACACTGCCAATTTTCATGGACTAGGAATGGAAGGACAAATTGTATGAGGGTATTTGTTTTAATAGAGTTAACTTTATTTTTATTATTTGTACTGATAAATCACTTGCATAGATTTCATTATGATTTCAAAAACACCATCCTATTAATATGTTTTCTAAACAAAGCCACTAAGTTTTCTATTCCACTGTGCAAGACACTAATTAAAAGGCCATCAAGTATTTTTATAGTCAAAAAAGTGAAATGCTGCTCAGGCTTACAAATATTGAAGTTATTCTGCTGAGCCAACGTAATCAAGCACAAAAGAAGATTTAGAGAAGGATTAAGTTCAATAAATGTGATAAAAAGCAAGTCAATCAATGTAAGATTCATTTCTTTGTCCACAGCATGAGAGAGAAAAAAATAGACCTTTTTCCTTCTTAAAATTGTTGAAAAAAAATATTAAGGAAGGTTGACAGCAAAAACAGTAAAAAGTAAAACTGAAAGCCTTACCAATTTGCTGTAGAGATTAGTCAGAGTGGGCCACAGTAATACTCTCCCTTTCCAGAGCAACACATTTATGAATTCCCTCTAATGAGTACGATCTTTTTATACATCTAAATTATACCAATTAACTTAATTTTAAATAAATGATACATAAATAATTGCCAAAAATAGTTTTATAAAACGGGATAATTTATAAACTAGTATGATTTTAGATTTCAAATTCTTATCAAAAATATATATATATTTGTTTTATGTATTGAGTACAGGGTCTCACTACACAGATTGAACTCCAACTGGTCTTCCTGTATTCAGCCTTCCAAGCGCTGGGACTATAGATGTGTGCCACCACACCCAATCTCAGTTGCCTTCGCAGTGCACCCTGGGAGAAGGATCAAAGCAGAATGTAAAACTGGTGATCGGACTCGAGTCCCTGCACTTGTCCAAACAGGTGCTTAGTCCTCTGAGCTATCTCATCGGCCTTGGTATTCTTATGTTTATTTTTATTTATATGATTTCTGTGACTTTCTGCCATTGTGTTACTCATTTCTGTAAGCTCATTGTGGTATTGAAATATACTTATATTTCTTCTGCTATCTTGCTTTTCTTCTACACGTGAGTGTCCTGATGAAAGAGTACATATTTTTGTTGTAATTTATCTTCATTCTTTTTAGGCTTTTTCATTTTGTTTCTATATCCAAAACATGACTGGGATAAATTTGGTAATTTTTTATGCATGCTTTTATCTAATTTTACGGTTTTAAGTTTTACATTAAATGTTTTGTTCCACTAATGTTATATGCATTTGGGTAGAGGCTATATTTGAAACTTGGATTTCATTTAGTCTTTAAATCACATACCTACAGTTATACAACCAATTCTGAAAATATATTTCCTTTTCATTTAGTTGCCATGGATACTTTCTCTGACATTCATCTAACTGCATTTGTGAGAGTCTTTTTAGAATATGTACTATTAATTTATTTGATCTATATTAATTGTACATATAGCTTTGTACATTTGTTCTTTTTCTATTTATATTTTTTCTGGAACCAGGGATTGAACTCAGGCCTTTGCACTTGCCAGGGAAATGCTTATTCCACTGAACCATCTCCCCGCCTTGTACATATGCTGTTTTATGTATCTTTTATGCTACTTTTCTTTTAAAATTGTTTAATACTCCTATATCATTTGCAATTTTAAGTAACATTCAGAGTCATGATTGAGCACTTCACTGACATGTACGTTGCTTGATTTTGATCCCTAGCCGTGGGACGGCAAAAGAAGTCAGTTTGCTAGAAAAAATTGAATTTTAAACCTACATGACTTTTGAGCAAATTTAATTGAACTTATTAATCAGTTTGAGGAGCACAAATACCTATATTAGCTCTTCCAAAGCATTAAGAAGCCATGTAGCTTCATTTATTGATTATGTTTTAATACCTCTCAGAAAATGCTGTGGTTTATACTAGGTGAATCATTTTTTAAATAAAGATTATAGCACATATTTTAAATCCAATGATTATTCTCATTTAGCCACAAAATTATCTAATAAATTTATTTTACAAATGTTTAATTACATTTCCATTTCCACTTGGCTCCTTTTAAAATGTATTTTTGCCCACTTGCATTTCCCATTGCATAATTCATTTTAATTTAATTTAATTTAATTTACTCATTATGGAATAAGAATTGCCTGGAAGTTTCTGTCTAATAATTCTAAAAAAAGGTTCATTTTCTGTTTTTTCATTCTCAATTTTCACTGCATTTAAGTTATACTTTCCTGAATTTTGATATTCATTTATTTCACTTTTTAGTTAACTAAATTTATTGGTACATTTTAAATGTTCAATGATCATATTTTTCATAGGAAATTTATAATTATATATGATATAACTTGATTGTCTTCCCATTCGTCTATTTTCAACTCCTCTTTCTTTCCCTATGTACAAAAGCTTTGTTTCCATTTTTTACTTCTTTTCTCATTTCTGTTGTTTTCCCTTCCCAGTCCTTATGAATACTACAGTGAAAGTGCATTGTTTTATACTCTATTTAAAAATAGATACATTTATTTAATAAGCAATTAATTTAGTTTGAATGATTGTACTGTCTTTCTTGCTATTCTGGGTAACAAATCAGGTCTTAGATCAGACTGCTTTCAGCTTTGCATTTCTATAAATATTTCACAATGTCCACATTCTTAAGTATTCTCACTGTGTTGAATTTGAAGCCTTTGTGATTCTTTTCTTTCTCGGACAAGCCCTTCGGATTCCACTATCAGTCATACCTGCATATCCTCTCCTGTAATTAGTCTGAACAAAACATGCTACTGAACAAAAGCAACCACAAAATGCGAATCTCTCTTTTTGCTACTTTCTTCTAAAGGTTCTTACCATCCTTCTAATTCTTCGTATTTCCATTTTATTCTCCAGTCAGCTAGTTGTCTTTACTTTCTTATTATTTTCTAATTTTTCCCAAATTTTGTACTTGTTATGCATGGGTCAATGGTTTTTAAGCAATTTTAATTCTACAGAAATGTTCAAATACCTATAAATTTTTCATAATGCACCAGTTGAAATTTAAGGCATGGAAAATTAACACATACACATTTGTGTTTTCCAGTTCTAGTGAATATCAGGTAGAATGAAGAAAATAATTTTGACATCAAATGAATGTTTTGAGTGTCTGAACCACACATACAAAAGTTACATATATTGACACATCTCATCAGTGCTATAAAAAACACAAAGCAGTCCTCATTCTCCCTTGTGTACCTCCCTGATGCCCATGCTGATTGTCCTCTAATTCAGCATGACAGCCATGAGCATATTTCCATGACCTGGATGACATTAATATCACCTTTCTAATTTTGATAGCTTTTTCTTTGTGCATTGAAACAAATACGGTATTTAATTTTTTAACTACTTAGATATCTAATTTCATGTTTTCAGTTCCATACCTTCAACACATATTGAAATACAAAAGTTTAAAGACTAATGATTAGGCCAACTTCTCTCTCCTTTCAAACCAAGCTAAAAAAAGAAAGCACATAAAAATTTAACTTTGCACATTAGAGAACACTCTCAGTAAGACTTCAGTACTGAGAAGAGGGAAATAAATGACACAAGGTCCACAATCTCACTGTATACCTGCTTGGAGGCATTTTGTAGACACTGACAAAAGAAAAAGAAAGTGAAATTGGGTCTAAAAGGTTTCCAATGGATGAGAATAATGTTATATTCAGGAAGCTGAGACTACAGAAAATAACAAGGCTGAGTTTAGAAAGAGTCAGACAGAAAAGGGGAGCTATCAAAATCCACATTGACTACCACCATGCTAACTTTCAAAAGAATGTATATTTAAATTAAATGAATATTATATATATATATATATATATATATATATATATATATATATATGAGAGAGAGAGAAGGCAACCCATCCTGTCCCTGAGGGGATAGACCCATTCACCATACCTATTCTCCACCCTTTTCTTAATAAATTTTCTTACTCTGAAAAAAAAAAGAAAAAAGACAAGGGCCAGCTAGATAGCTCTGTGGACTAAGCACCTGTTTAGGCAAGCTCAGGCACCAGGGTTCAATCCACAGCAGCACCACCCCCAGGCATGCTGAGCTGGCCACTGAGATGGGGCACGGTGGCACATGCCTGTAAGCCCAGTGCTGGAGAGGCTGAAAACAGAAGGACCACTAGGAATCCAAGCAGCATAATGAGACCCTGTACACTGTACCAAATACATTAATAAAAGACATGTTTTAAAACTAGAAAAGAAAAATAAAACAGTTGTCAAGTATACAACATCTGCAAGATACAGTGGTTTGAACCATTGTGTTATATACTAGAAATTATACTCAAATGACATTTCCAAACCTTGCCAATATAGTACCTAATATTTCTTCTCACTGTGCTGTGATTCTTTGATTCTTCTACCCAATTTTGATGCCCAATATCTTTTCTAAGTCATATATGTATTTGTCACAATTGTATCTCTTATTAAATCCCTTATTTCATCCTAAAGGTAACAGTATAATAGGTATTATTTTTTCTGAAATATATTATTGTATATGAATTTATTAGAGCTCTAAATGTTAAAGAATTAATGCAAAATGCAAAATCTGGAAGAAGTACATTTTATTAATTTGGCTTTTCTTATGACCTTTATTTCTGTGCTTTAAACATAGACCAGATGAGTGCAAGGTTGAGGGTGAGGTTGACAGTTTAGTGCATTCAAACCTGGTCAGAGTCTGATGTATTCTCTTATACATTAAAACTTAAACTTTAGGGGTTGAGGAAATGGCTCAATGGAATAAGTGCTTCTCTGGCAAGTGTAAGGGCCTGAGTTCAAACCCCATTCCCTGCTGCCAATAAAAAGAAACACTTAAATTTTAGACTTTCCTGCAAATGCATAGTGCTTGCATAAGACATCATTCTTCAAAGAGAAAGTAATACCTAATCCAGGAAATGTGGAAACTATGAAGTCATTGGAAATTGTGCATCATCTTTTCAACCAGGCATTGTAGATTACCAGGTATAGTGGAGAAAAAAACAATATTGATTAAAAATGGTTGTACATAAATAGCTTAGATTCACCTATTAGACAATAATAAGATTTACAAAATAAAATAACAACTACTAAACACAGTCAACATTATTGAGATTCTTGTGCTTAAACACAATAGCTGAGTATCTTTTTGTGTCTTGGCTTTCATGTGGGTTTATTTATTTCTTCATTTTTTATCTTTACAATGTCCTTTAATTTGATTCAGTTTTGTAAAATGTATGAAAGGTTGAATATTTATAATACTACCTTACATGAGCTATAGAGCTGGAGGAGTTAGATATAAAAATTTTATAAAATAATTATAACATAAGATGCTTAGATCAAATAGCTGCTACATACATACAATTTAAAGAAGAGTTTGATTTGGCTCCCTCCACAGTTGACAGGCTTCAAGGCAGAAATAGCACAGCAGAAGGGACTGGTACCATGATGTTGCTTGGTTTGTGTTGAACAGAAAACAGAGCATCATAGCTACTTCAGAGAGAAGGAGACTAGGCGGGCAGCTACAGACCCCAGGTGATAACTGACACATGCATGTCACACACAGAAACACACAAATGTAAGTTTTTCTAATCAAGTTAATCAAGGTGACAGTTAGGCTTATTTGACAGGCTTCATCCTTTGTCAAATGATGCTACAAATACAGCTAAAAACCATACATATTCTTCAAACAAATATAACCCCACTACTACACCTAATAGACATAAATATACTTTATAGAACTGAGTATTTATACAAGCTCTAAAGTTATACAAGCTCTAAAACCTCAATAGTTCAAACCATAGGGGTCTGGGAAATAGCTCAGCGGTCTAAGTGCATGCCTAACAAGCAAAGGCCACAGGTTCAAATCCAGCAGTGCATGCCTGCTAACCTGGAATCATGGGTGCAAGCTACTGGTCACTGAAACTGGGCATAGTGGCACTTGCCTGAAATCCCATAGCTAGGGAGGATGAACCAAGAAAATTCATAGGAGTCTGAGCTGCATAGCAAGACCCTGTACTAAATGAATGAATGAATGAATGAATGAATGAATGAATAAATAAATAAATAAGTTAATACCTTAAAAAAAAGTTCAAACACAAAGCTTTCTCTGAAATCCAAGTCAAACTCTTATATGTGAAACTTAGTAAACCAGATGAAATATATATTGTCAAGTACAACAGCAGAGAGTAAACATTGTCATTCCACCTGGGAGAGGAGCAGAAATATTTAAAATGAAAGCAAAGCCAAAAATCCAGAACAGGAAGCATTAAGCCCTATAGCCCCAGCCCAGCTCCTCGGGAAAGTTATGGTAAGAGGAGAGTGCCAGAGGGCTTGAAAGGCCTGACTCTACGGCCTTTCTGGTCATATGGCACACAGCCTCTCCCTGGGAAGTCTCCAGACTTTTCCCTAGACAAGTGGACCCCGTCTCTTGCACCTTGGAATTCTTGGGTTTGCCACCGTACCTTAGGATTCATTCCTACAGCTGCACTCATGCTTTTCTCTGATGATCCAATTAGACTCTAACACCAACTTCTGTTTAGAGCATTTTAAGACACCTTTAAAATTTTTTAAATTTCCCTAAAAACTAATACAAAGGTTAATGAAGCATAAGGCCATGTATAGGTACAACAACTATCCTAATTTTGGTATCAAATTTTGAAATTGGTCAGATTGTTATCAATAGGATCAGATTATTCACACTATTTAAAGAGGAAGAAAGGAATCTCATAGTTTCAGAAAGTTCATTCTATAGTTGGCTATCCCAATATTGAAATTGTACAGTTACAGAACATAGTAATGCAGAGCTTTGTGGTTCATGACAGTAGGAAAGCAGAACTAAATCCTTATAAGATCCCAAGATAGGGCTGACAAGACAGCTCAGCACAGTAAGTGCTTACTTAGGCAAGCACAGGGGCCAGGGTTTGATCCCCGGTACCCCTTGCCACAAACTCCACTTTCCTCCCCCAGGCTCACTAAACTGGCCACCAAAAGCATGCATGGCAGTGCACAGCTGTGATTCAGAGCTGGGAAGGCTGAAAATAGGACCACTGCAAGTTCAAGCTACACAGTGAGATCCTGAATAAACAAATAAATACATAGACACATAAATCCCAAGTCAATTCGGTTTACTCCTAAACCTCTGTACAGGTGCAAAGGAACAGCATAAAAAGCAGGTTCCAACATATTAAATTTGTTTCTTGACCAAGTTCTTGCTCGAAGGGCTTGGCTCTACTGTGTTGTAAACACAGGACTTAAAGAAATCTTTTCCTGAGTATTTTTAAAAAATTAAAATACCATGTGAAGCACTCTCTAGAAAGTGTGTCCTGTGACCTTTGTCAGCATTCTCCTTTTCATGACCTTTGGAAACACTTAGCTTTTCAGACAGATCTTTCCTTCAAATGTTCTCTGAAAAATAAATTGAAAACTCACCTGATGGTGATCATGTAATAAAAGCATTTCTATGTCAAATTGAAATTGGAAAAGCACATTAAGGTGTATTTTGATTGTTGAAACATTTTTTCCCCAGTAGCACTAACATTTTTCTCTAGGCTCTCTAATTTTCTTCTAAAATTTTTGAGTAAATTAAAGAAAGAGCCCTGAGGACTGCTACCTAATATATTTCATTTTTCCTAAATTATGGCTTTAGACTAATATTAATAAAGTAGTATTTTCCATTCATTATTCTATAGCTAGGAAAGCACACACTTTTCCATGATTAGCATGTAATGATAACATTAGGCAGCATGCCAATTTTACTTGCATCATTTCTCAACACTGATAAAACAGTATATTTCAACCACAAATTACTAACACATGATTTATTGCTAAAAATGGTATATCACATTCATTAAAATTTTACTGGTACAGAATAGTAATACATTTATGTTGATTATCATGCAAAACTCATGAGTCAAACACCTATATTCCCATTTAATGAAAAGTGAGTTTTGAAGGTAAAGGACATGTTAAGACTGATCATATGATAGCACATATATGTTTTTAAAGTTGAGAAACCATCTATCAATAGTATTTTGTAATTAAAATACATTATTTTGCAGACAAATGTGTCATATACTGCTACAAAGTGATCAAAATACTGAATTCGATAAACAATGTATCTGTGACAGTTGAATGTGTTTAGCTTTTTGAATTTTATTACATCAGTTCACAAAAATATTACTAGAACAGGTTAATTGAATTGGTGTCATTTAAATTGTTATGGAATGAATGATATTCAATTTTAAAGCCTCTCAAAATTTTCCACCTTGACTGTCTCATTGCTATTTGTTCTTCAATACAAACAATTAAAAAAATTTCCCACCTTGTATTGAAAGGTATCTACTAACTGTATTACAACAGAACATTAAATTTGCTAGGAGATAAGACAGAAGGAATGCCAGAATTTTCAAACAGAAAAAAATTTAGACTAGCTCAAAATTCATATAATGTAAACAACAAACTAGTTAATGGAAATTAGTCAAAGAAATCAAGAAAATTATTTAGATTTAAACAAAATGAAAACAAAATGAATCATAAGTAATGCAAAGTAGCAAAAGAAGTGATGAAATGGTACTTTGTAATATTAAGTGTATGTATTATTAAAATATTTAAAAATAAGTCAAGTAATTTCCCACAATAAAAATTCTATCATCTGAATACATACCACTCAAAAGTTCATATATTAAAATTTCAAAGCTGAATGCTATGATATTGTGAAGTGGGGCTACTTTGGAGGTCATTACTCACAAGATCTAAGTCTAAAGGAATATTACTGAGTAAAAGAACCTCAAGAGATCTCCTTGCTTCTTACCGAAATAAAAACACAATGAGAAAATACCTATGAATCAGTAAATGGCTATTCATTAGATATTGTTTCCCAGCTTCCAGAACTGGAAATACATTTCAACTCCTTATAAGTTACCAGCTCACAGCATTTTGTCATAACATTCCAAATAAAACAAAACTGAAAATTAGAAAGATGAGCAATTTTAGATGAAATCAGCGAAAATTTAATATGTAGCTGCCAGCATTTCTGGTTAAGGGAATACAGTTAATAGTGAAATGTAAAGGAATTTTTTTAGTGTAAAACTATTAGTGGTAGAGACACAGTGCCATACAACACATGCTGTGCTACAGAGTACAGAGACTCTCATAGCACAAAGAATGTGGAGACGTAATGCGAACGTACAATTATTCTTAATATAGCAAAAGCTTTGAAAAAATAATGAAACATATCATAAGTCCTAGAATAATATAAATATAAAATATAAAAAATCCTATTGTGGGCTGGGGATATAGCTCAGGGGCATTGGCCTGCCTGGCAAGCATGAGATTCTGAATATATATATTCATTTTCTAATTCCCTATAGTCACCATATATATATGGTGAAATGAGTAGAATTATAGAAGACTAAAGAAAAGATAAAGAGAAAAACACAAAAGTATCTATCAAAAGCACTGATTCTGGGTGATAAAGCAGTATACCTACTAAAGGTGTGGGTTAGCAGCTATATATATATATATATATATATATATATATATATATATATATATATATATATATATGTATATGTAGAGCATTACTGAAATATTAAGCAAAATAATAGCAGTTGTTGTCATGGTTTAGTTATAAACATTCCTGCAGACTTTCATGTGTCTGGAAAATAAGTGGATGCTGCAAGAGCCACACTTACTGGTGGATTAATGCCCTGAAGGGTGCAGTAGCTGAGTATTAAGTGAAGCCCTGTTAGATGCGTTTTTGTCCCTGGCTCATCCTCATCCTCATCTCTGTCCCTGTCACTGTCTGCCTCTCTGTTGCTCTCTCTGTCTCGATCTCTGTCTCTGTCTGTCCCTGTGCCTCTGCCTCTGTCTCCATCTTGCCCTACTGACCCAGTTAGCTGCTATGCATTAAGACCTTTCCTCTGGTATGTCCCACAGTCTTTGCATTGAAACCAGCAACCATGGTCTAAAACTGTCAACAAACATGAACCTCTCTTTCATTAAAATGTGGGTGTTGTATAATTTGTGCAGAGTTGGAAATGATCTCAGAGTTGGAGTTTTGGCATCACAGTTAAATGACAAACAAAGGAAGCTAGAGTAAGCCATACAATAGTGTACTATGCTTGTAATTAATATGTTATTTCCTAACTGTTTAAGTGAGGTTAATAAAAACAAAATTTATAAGAACACAAGAGCTGAGAATTCAGATCTTGCTTTCTAATACCATTCTCCAAAAAAAGAATTGGGTTTCTTAGAGAAAATAATTACACAAAGGCTGTGGATAGGAAAAACTATAAAGGAAAAACTATAAGCCACTGGTATATTGACAGAAAATAATAAAACATACAAACAGACAAACATGCAAGCACACACACTCTAGTAAGTACATAGACAAAGAAAGGACACAGGGCCAATAAGATACTTCTTTCAGAATATCAGAGTTTGAACAAAGATAAATAAAGTAAGTATTGGATTAATAGCATAAGGAAAAATAAATAATGATAATAATAATGAATCTTTAATGATAAATAAATGATGGAATAAATAAGAAAAAATAGAAAATATGTGGAGGAGAATAACAAAATAATTAAGATGTACACTTTCTCAAGGAGATGAAAGGTGGCCCCGTGTTTTAACTTTAATTACAACTCTATTACTCTTTTCCCAACCTACACTGTTACAAAGGGAGGGCTAGGAAATTAGCTGTCCAGTGGTGAAAGCTGGTCAACAATGCCGGGCACATGATTGATATTATTTCCTATCAGCAGTGTTAAGTCATGTTGGTGATATATTCCATTGATAAGACACTGTGAAAATAACACTTGTCCACTATTATCTTTTTATTGAAGACATATAACACCAGAGATAATAATCAGAATTTATGTAGAAATAGAGAAATAATGGAAAACTTCAAAAGATTCCCAATTTCAATGCACTCTATAAAATAGCTGTGAATATCCTTCAAAGTGGTGTTCAATCTGAGAAACTGATTATTCTGAATTAACTGATTATTTGTATGTATTTTCCAAAGAATGTATCACAGTAGAAAAGTGACAGGTAAAAACACAGAAAAGACAAATGAAGGTGAGATTTTAGTTAATAATGCATCTGTATAACTATAACAGGGAGCATAATAATATAAAATGTCCTTTGCTATGAAAATGTCTTTCTTCATGATTCAAGTTTTGGCTTGAAGCTGAACAATTTCATTATATGTAGTTCACTAAAAATCTTCAAGGAAAATTGACATACTTTAAGGAATTAAGGAAAATATTTTCTATTTTGTATTTTTTATTACCTAATAGAACAAGTTTTAATTTATTTCATTCATCTAACCACTGACAACAAATTCTCTCTGGTGGTATGGAAGCTAAATGAAATGAAATGTTTTTCCTTTTTTAAAAGTTAACGACATTGCATGAGCAAAATGCATATAATAAGCGAAGCACTTCAACTCTCCTTTCTTGATTTAAATATATAAATGATATCCAAGAGCTGGGCAGATAAGTCAGTCAGTAGTCTAAGCACCTGCCTGAGAAATGCAAGGAATCAGGCTCAGTTCTGGGTAGCTACCACACTGTTATTCTGGCTCAGCTCGGCCCAGGTGTGCTGAGCTGCCCACCTGCTCTAGGGAGGCCACACCACAAGGATCACTGCGAGTCTGAGTTGCATAGTGAGACTCTGCACCAAATACATAAAATTAAAAAAAAATAAATAAAGATATTTCAAAAAGCCAGCAGTTAGGATGGGAAGATAGCTCGGTGTTCTAAGTGCCTGCCTGGCAAGCACAAGGACCTGGGTTCAATTAACTGTCCCACATGATCATTAATCCCAGACCTGGGGAGGCTGAGCAGCTGGATCACTAGGGTATTTCATAGCAAAACTTATTTGATATTCATAGCAAAACCCTGCACCAAAAAAAAAAAAAAAAAAAAAAAAAAAAAAAAAAAAAAAAAAAAAAAAAAAAAAAAAAAAAAAAAAAAAAAAAAAAAAAAAAA
>PVKA01014173.1:0-53111 GCA_004027165.1 Ctenomys sociabilis | reverse complement strand
TTTATGCAGAACTTTCTACTCAAGAAGGAGAATAGCAGAAGTTGGCTGGGGAACTGGACACAAATTACTAATTACAAAATCACAGGATGCATGCACAAAACAGTTTGCAATGCACTGTTGTATATGAAACCAGTCAGAGAATGCCACCTTCAATTCTTCTCATGAGCATTTGAGCAAGGTTGCAAGGACAGCTTACGTTTGATGCCAGTCTAAGAAGTGGGAGGTATAAAAACACTATCACCACTGAGCTCTAGGCTATTGATCTCTTTTTTACAGTAGCCTATTCTCATGCTGTAGAGTGTACTCTTCCTACTTTATTTGGCATAAATTTACTTTTTTTTTGGCAGAACTGGGGATTGAAGTCAGGCCCTTGCACTTGCCAGGGAAGCACTTATTCCACTGAGCCATCTCCTTGGCTGTGGCACAAATTTACTTTGTGAAGCATGTTTTCTTCTGCTACTTTTAATAAATGTAAAATATTGCTACTTTTTATGCTTGTTCATTGTTGAAGACAGGAACCTAGAAAGCATCTTGGAAAGGAGGCCATAAAACATATTTTGTAGGTTTTAAAGTGTCAAGCTGTGGTATCTTTGGTCAGGGTCTGCCTCTCAAGAGCTCCAGGCTAGACCTTGAGCCCAGGCCTTCTGGACCTTGAGAAAAGCAAGCCTGAGGTCTTAGGCATTTCCAGAGGTGGCAGTCTACAACAAGTGTGATTTCAGGGGCTTCTCCATGGGGCTGCATTGAATAGAGCTTTCTTCCTGCCCCTCCTTCCTGAGAGGAGGCCTAAAGTCCCTTTAAATGGTACCTGCCTGTTGTGGGTCCCAGTGTAACTGGCTCTCTTCCAAAGTCTGACAGCAACCATGGGGATCAGTTCTTTGTGATTGCCTCTCTCTTTCTAGGAGAAGGCAGTTCCTGCTCTTCTGTTTTATCTGTATCTGTGTGAGTGTTCCTGTGTCCTGCCTCCATGTACTTCCTAGGAAGGTGTGTGCAAACTAGTACCTAGATTCATCTAGGGATATGCTGCAGCCATTTTACAGATGAAAAAAGTGAGGCCACACTGACGGAGAGGGCAGAGTTGAATAGAACCTAGATCTGATGCCAAAGCTGCTTTCTCTGCTGCCACCTCTCACAACTCATATTTACTTTTTTCTAGCTTTGTTGTCCTTCCAGGAATAAAAAAATCCCCAGCTATGTTCTGACTAAAATGTGTTTCATAACAAACAAACAAACAAACAAACAAACAAACATATTTTGACTGAACCAGCATTTTTCTTATCTCCTTATCTCTCTGTCTCTGTCTTTGTCTCTCTGTTGCTCTCTGTTTCTGTCTCTCTCCCTCCCTCCTTCTCTCTGAAATCTATGAACTCAATCTGAGATGCATTGGTTCATTTTTCTTGTTGTTGTTATTTCCTCTCTCTCCTTTAAGGAAGCTCCAATATTTTTCTCATTCTTTCTCTTTCAGGATAGGATTTCATCCTTAAAAATCATGAATCCTTTTTGGTTGTGGGGGAGTGACAAAGAACTAGAGTGTGGTAACATAGAATCTGGGACTCAAGATGCTTTCTCATGGTACCAGTAACAGTTTCCTCCTGCATCACACTGTGTGGAGGTAGAAGAGGAAGTGTATGACCTCTGTGGTTTTCCTGGCTTGAAAGAGGCCCATAGTTTGCTCATGAGTTTATTTCCCCTTTTTGGTCTTCACTTACCTATTTAGAGTCACTCGTTGGGGTATAAGTCAGTGAAGAGCTTCCAGAAAGCCTAGCAGAATAGATTGTTCAGGTTCCATGACTGTGAGCTAGAGAATCCCATTTTCTCTGAACATTTTTGTTATATATGATGCTTTGCAGTTTTTTTCACACTTCTGTGAAAAAGAGCTATCGATAACTGGGTCTCCTGCTTACGTAGCCACCTACCTTAGTTTACCCCTATGTGTGCTCAAAGTCTTATCTCTGCTTTTTTCCTAGGATAAACTTTTATTCCTGGGAATCCTTAGTGAATTAATTTTTCCTGGCTTTGTTTCATCCAAGTCCCCTTTGTTGTCAGCCATTTGGTTCATCATGTGAGTTAGTCAGATGGCTCAGTCATTGTTGTTAACTCCATGAATCATCTGTATGAACTTCCCTATGTCCCACAGCCAGTTGAGTTGGTCACATGTGTTAGTAACATGGTTCTGCCATGGTTTTCTGTCATTTTCCGTTTCTTTTTGTTTTGTAATTGGCTACATGATTAGCAAGAAATTTCACTCTTGTAAATAAGCTTAGTGTCCAATTTTAAGGAATAAATGGGCCTCTTTCCTTCTTCTCTTCTGAATGAAAGATTAGATCCCTTCCTTGAATTTTCTAATAGAAATTTAGATAATTGAGAAACATGTGCAAGAGAATGTATCAGAACAAAGATTAGGCAGTAAAGGTGAATTCAATGAGCTATGAGTTGAAAAGTAGGGCAATTTCTTAGAGAATGGAAAGAAGAACTTGCCATTTTGAAGGAGTTTTTTTTCAATGGCAAAGCAAGTAGAAGCACCTGCTTTCTCCTATTTCCTAAAGCGCACCCTTGACTATCTTTTCTTGGGATTACTTTGTAATGCTATTATCCTCTCTCCATTCTACTTGGTCTTGCTTTTGATGTGATATTTTAATAATTATAGCCTGACATTTATGTCTGTAAGAAACAGGAAGGCGAGAGAGAGAGAGAGAGAGAGAGAGAGAGAGAGAGAGAGAGAGAGACAGAAAGAGACAGAGAGAGAGAAACAGACAGAGACAGAGAGACACAGACATAGAGACAGAGAGAGAGAGACCGAGAAGAGAAATACAAATCTTCCTGGATGGCTCTGCCAAAGTATGTTTTTCTAATGGTTAAGGTAGATATATAGCTACTTTTTCTTTGTTCATTGAGAAAACAGATTTGTACTAATAGTGTTTAGAAAGGATATCATGTCTGCATCTTGTACTATGAATAATCACTATGAAGACAACAATATGTAATGTAGTAATTATTGTAACTATCCTATTAACCTGTTTTGAAATTGTGTCTATTTATTTCGCAATAAAGAATTTTTTCTCAATAAAATTAATTTTATTTTATTTTTTTATTTTTGGGAAAGCATTATTGTGTGTCAATGCAGTGGTTTATTAGTTTTAGACTATAAATTATAGTTTATTTGATATAGAATTTGAACCATACCAACATAACTCCCAGACATAGAGAAATCAATCCTAAAATTTATTTGGAACCACAAATGACCTAGAATAGCAAAGGCCATCTTGGCCAATAAAGACAAGGCAGGAGGCATCACAATTCCTGATTTGATTTTTTTTTTTTCATGTCAACGTGGTTTATTACACACAGGGAAAGGATGAGTAATTGTCCTTCCACTGGACGAAATTCACCTGTGTTGTTTTGAATGGGAATTATTCTCGCTGTTCTCAGCCACCTACAATTGAAAAGTCATAAATCATTTCAAAGACACTAAGTAAAGAGAGGTGGCAAAGGCAGAAAATGAGTCTTGCCTTCCCGTTGTTTTCCTTTGAAGGCATCTCCGGGGCCTGTCTTTCCTTGAGGAGAAGCTTGGTTTGCATATGAATTGAGTGGAGACTGTGTTAGGCAGGCTCACATTGGGTTGGCACAGGGAATACAGTGAACTGGGGAAGGGACGGTGACAACTGGGTAAGGGTGTAGGGTTCCACACGGCAGTGGACTTGACTTGGGGAGAGGGTTGGCATATTAATGGGAGACATGGGGGTAAGCTCATTCACAGGGTCCTGTGAGGCCAGGGCTGGGTCTAGAGACAAGATGTGGCACCGAACGGCGATGGGGAGAGTCAGTTGAGGTTGGGATGCGCATGGACACTGGACTGGACATGAGTCTTAGTGCTGAGTGAGGCTTGGAGGAGGGACTGGACTCCCTCAAGGTGGCAGAAGCTACCGTCCTTCCCAACCTCGCAGGGCAGAGCCCAGAACACCCGGCTCCACTCGCTCCAAAGGATGAGCTCACCCTCCTGAGTGGAAATGGGTGCAGGTGGGGTAGCAGGAGGGAGAAGCAGGGTGACATGAGGTGATGCCCTCTTGTGGCCTGGGCTTGCGCTTCCAGAAATGCTTTCTCACTTAGTAGGGCTGGGGCGGCTGGTTCTAGAACTGGCAGAGGGGTGAGGGCCAGGTCAGTGTTGATGTTAGGGGTTATGATTGGCAAGAGTCTGGGTGGGTGGCTCACGCTTGGCATGAAGTGCCTTCCACCCCCTCACTTGATTAACAAGGCAGCAAGGAGCCCATGGCTGAAAGTCACACACAAACTGGGCCAAAGCCAAGTATCCTCTCTGACAAATTGAGGTTTACAGAGAGCAGGGATGGAGAAAGAAGAAGAAAGGACTAGAAAAGGCAGCAGTGTACAAAGCCACTGAGATAAAATCAACATGGTAATGGCAACAAAATAGACCTGAGGATCAGTGGAATAGATTAGAAGACACGGAGGCATCTACGAAAACACTCAGCCATCTTATCTTCGATAAAGGGGCTACACAAGCTTACTGGAAGAAAGATAGCCTCTTTAACAAATGGTGCTGTAAAACATGGCTTTCTACATGCTGAAAACTAAAACTTGACCCAGCTCTATCACCATGCACTAAGTTAAAGTCAAAATGGATGAAAAATCTAAACATTAAAACAGAAACACTCAATCTCCTGGAAGAGAAAGTAGGAGGAACTCTCGAAGACATAGGGGTAGGTAAACAGTTCATGAACAAACGTATATTTGCACACGAAAGACTTGAAAGAATCAACAACTGGGATCAACTCATCTTGAGGAGTTTCTGCACATCAAAAGAAATTGTCAACAAAGTCAAAAGACAACCCACAAATTTTGAAAAAATCCTAACTAATGAGGAATCAGACAAAAGTCTGCTGTCTAGAATATATAAAGAACTAAGATATAACAGGGCCCTCAAATTGAAAGACCCAATTCAGAAATGGGCATTTGAGATGAATACACACTTCTCACAGGACGAAATTAAAGAAGCAAATAAATATATGAAAAAATGCTCCACATTGCTAGCCATTCATGAAATGCAAATAAAAACAACACTGAGATACCATCTCACTCCAGAAAGAATGGCTATCATAAGGAAATCAACCAACAACAGATGTTGGAGAGGTTGTGGGGAAAAGGGAACACTTCTCCACTGCTGGTGGGAATGTAGACTGGTATAACCATTGTGGAGGTCAGTGTAAAGAATCCTCAAAACAGTAGGACTAGAAATCCTATTCAAGCCGGCTATCCTCCTACTGGGAATTTTCCCAAAGGATCTGAAAACATTGTATCATAGAGATATATGTGTACCTATGTTTATAGCAGCACAATGTGTGATAGCAAAATCTTGGAAACAACCAAGATGTCCATCACATGAGGAATGGTTGAAAAAGATGTGATATTTCTATCTAATGGAGTATTACTCAGCTATTAAGAATGATAAGTTTGAAGCATTTATACTGAAGTGCATGCCACTTGAACATATACTCATAAGTGAAATTATCCAGACACACATTTGTAAATATCATGTAGTCTCCCTAGTATAACAAGCAAAAAGCAGAAATACAAAAGGAAACGTACAACAACAACTAAAATCAATTGAGTCTGATAAGGCAAAGTGAATGGCATATGCTGCAGGATACTAATCAGCTTTTCTTCTGGATGGTTAACAACCTAAGTTCACAAATCAGAGTTGGAGAAATAGAAGAGCCACAAGGCCAGCCAACATGTTGGCTCTAGCCTTTCAAGGTCAGCGAAGACTCAGGACATAGGAGAACCTGCACTGCAACATCATGAGACTCAGTTGAGCTCTAAATTTTCTGAACAAGGAAATTATGGAGCCACAGAGGAAAGTTATTGAAATAAAATTAATTTTAAAAATATAGTGTTCTGTGTTCTCCATCCAGAAAGTGAGACTTATACCATGGGCAGACTTTATTTGAGAAAATAGACCTGAGAAGGACTACTGTCTCTGAAGTTCCAGAACAACAACTCTCTAACAGAGTATAAGATCTTTAAGAGGTAGCAGAGAATGAGGAAGCTGGAAATCAGCAATTATGGGATCCCATCATCTAGTGTGTGGTTACTAGTCCATATCTCTTCTTTTTTATGAGCAGAATAGACTTATGGAGGGACAGGAGGGGTCCCGAGTGGGTAGTTCCTCGGAAGCTGTGTCTTCCAGGGACTTTTATAGAGGAAAACCATGTGGTGAGGTGGGTCTAAGGTGGTAAACACATGGGAACTCACTTAGGTGGACAAGAGGTGGGACAAAACCATGGTTAACCAGTGAGATTACAAGCACCATTGCTCAGGCAAAGTCGATTAAATCCAGTACCAAATGGGGAAGCAAGTCATGTAGCAAGTGGGCATGAATATGGGACAGGGTCTCTTCCTGTTGGGGGTTGGGCTAGTGACTCAACAGGGCTCTTTCATGGCAATTGATACCTATTTAGAATATCTATCCTTGATGCCCATCCCTAGGGAAGTATGTAGCTATGTTTCTTCTTTTTGTCTTGGTCTTGAGGTGTCCATCTCACTTCTGTGCAACATTCCCTATTCTTCTGAAACTGAGGGCCCCTTGGTCTGTAATGGTATGTTTTATAAAAAGAACTTCACACAGGCCACTTACCTAGGAATAATGATATTGTTACAAGGCTAAGATTTTGCAAATGAAAGGTGACCATTATTGCTCCAATGGAATGAACAGCTCAGCAGGATTGCAAATATATAATCAGTAATGAATTAAAGAGACAGAGTTTAAAAGGATACTTTATTTGTAAGGAGGAAAAAACAATAATGAAAGCTGCCCTGAAGAGGACAGGGCCAGAGGGCTCTAGAAATGTGGGGATCAATGGGCCTTTATGCCTGGTTTCCTTTATTGGATGTTAAGGACCCTGTACCCTTCTTAGAACTTTGCATAATCCAATTGACTCCTTAGGTTGTCCTTGCCTTCATGTGCATTTCACTTGTTGCACTTTGTGTAATTACCTTCCATTAATTTATTTATTCTTGATATGACTTTTTATCTTCAGAATGACCAGCTGGTTGGTTAGGAGGAGCCTTATTAATGCTTAGCTTAGAGTTAGTAATGGGATATAAGGATATTTATTATAAGAATATTAAGTATTTTCGTAATCAACTGCTGCCTCCTCTTGTCTCACCTGCGTTGTACTGGAATTTCCCTTCCTTACCCCTGTCGCCCCTGCATTCTGCTAAAGGTTGGAGCAGGATGATTATCATGGCTTGTTGGCCCCATGGCTTTCTTTGTGCTTTGCCTTTTAGCTCTTTCCCTCTGATATGTTAAAGTGCCACCTCAGCTACATGGTGCATTTCTCCACTCCTGTCTTGAAACAGTCCCAAGGGAGTTTATCTAGTAAAATTTTAACTCCTTCTAGTCAGGATTGGCCAGAAAAAAACTAATGTGGTCCTTTTTTTTTTTTTTATCCTGGTCTGTAGACCCCTTTCTCCTACATTTCACCTTTCTGAGACATCTATCCAATTGGTGTTGGAAAAATGGGCAGATGTGAATCTGGTTTATTCAACCTGAGGTATATCATCATTGGGTGGGGGGGGCACAAGGTGGAACTCTTCAGCATGGTGACTATCCATGGACCTCAGTGAAAAGGGGAACTCTCTATCTGAAGTTTCATTTTAGAAACCTCATGAAGTTTGACGGCATTCATTTTATCTGTAATAAAGTAAGAGAGAAAATTGAGAATTCATAACCCAAATAAGTAAAAGATTGATTTCCAAGGACCCAACAAAGGTACCAACCAAGTGGCTATAGGGTGTGGTTTGGGATTGTTGCAAGGGGAACAATATTATACAGGGCACATAACATTAGTTTATAAGGTGTCAATTTACAACAAGTACCGAAAATACTAAATACTAAGAATCCTGCTGAGGGTTTGAAAAGGTCAGTGATGGAAGCTAGAAAGTCTATGCCAGAGGGATGAAGAATCTGTGCTGGCAGTCTGAGGGATCTGAACTGGAGCTAGGAAGCAGTGCTTAAGGTAAGCACCAGAGCGCCACCAAAAGTACCACAGCCATCCTCAGCAATGGTGAGGTCACAAGCTCTTCCAGCAGTGAGGAAAGCTGAGATCCCATCAGGACAGCCAATGTGACAAGCTTCTCCATGAGGCTGAGCAGGGTACCATCTTCCCCTCCACATCAAGGAAGTGATGCTCAAGATGAGGACCAAAGCTCCTCCAAAGTTAACTGGGAAAGCCAGCATGACAGTCCTCTAGCACAGCAGCCCAGGAGAACTAGCAGCTACCAAAAGTTCAAACAACTTCTCCAAACATCATCCCTTCTCTTTTCTTTCTGGTGGTACCAGGGACTGAACTCAGCCTGGAACTTATTCCACTGCTGGCCCCCACCTTCTCCCGTTCTGCATTTATTCTGCTGGCAGCAGTCTTCACATGGGCCTTCTTCCCCCAACACCATGTTAGTTCAACTGAGCTGGGTGTAAGAAATTGACCACCAGTTAACTATTCACTACACAGGGGAAGCTGTGCTTTCATTTGTTGAAATTCTCAGAAGGCTAGAAAATCTACAACATACTGGTTATGCAATCACTTGTCTTTCTGGAGTATAATATGAGTCCTGGTTTCCTTCTGCTGGGAAGTATTAATGTATGTACTCCTGGATCACTTAATAGTGAACAGATACCCTCATGATGGCTGAGTATCCAGTCCAGAATTTGACATGGGTGTAGCACCATTCTCACAAGTGAATTGAGAGAAAGCCTGAAGTTTTCAAAATTGTTCCCAGAATCTTGGATCATTTCAGCCATATTAGTAGTGAGGCGCAATACATGACCTGAATTGACAGTTACTCCATAGGTCAGGAACCCAGTTGCAGCTAGAGGGGGTTGTAATTCCATGAATAATGAGGTAACATGCTCTTACATTTGTTAAGACAGAATGGTGTCATTATTTTGTGCATGAATATGTTCTAATTGTTCCAGATCAGAATGGTTAAAGGTAGTTACAACAACAGAATTTGGGTTTAGCTGAGCAAGTCCCTAAATTTCCTTGCATTTATAGGGATCTAAGCATTGTGCTCTCCAGGACTGAAATTAATCTTGTACCAGGCATTTGCTACAGAGCAAATATCTAGGAGAGGCACAAAGGAAAGGTTTATGGTGAGATTAGATTAAGTTTTAGGGTTTGATATGAATGTTCCATCTAGAGCATTTTAAAAATGTTCCATGGTGTGAGCTTTTTGTCTCTTTCTTCCCACCATGTTTGGTAGGATAAGGGTATAGGCCATTTATTTATGCATACAATCTTAGTTGTCTTCTCTCAAGAGAAAGCACTTAATTGGTTATTCAAGAATCTGAAGAATCTGATTAAGATATCTAGGAGAATTGTAGGTGGAGTTTTAATTTAGGTGTCCCCCAAAGCCTCATGCGGTCATAGGTGGGGCCTTGTCAGAGGTGGCTGGATCTAGAGTGTGTGACCTATTCATGGTTAAATGTTAGAATTAAGGGTACAAGGATTGAGTGGGAGCTCTATCTGCCTTTAAGGGCAGTTAGCCTCAATGACATACAAGGGACACAAAGACATTTGTCACTTTCTTGCTCTGTTGTCTTCTGTCTATCATGAACTTTTTGTCCTCTGTGATGCTTTGCTAGCGTGGTAGCCTGCCTTGTAGCCAGCTAATTATGGAATGCAATCTCTACTAACTGTGAGCTAAATAAACATTTTCTTCTTTTATTTTGGGCATCAGGTATTTTGTCTCAGCAATGAGAAAATGTAACTGAGACACAGCCATTGTAGAAAGAGCAGGTTATATTTTCGCAGGTGTCCTTTTCTTCCATTCTCCTTGAACATAATTAAAGAACCAGTAAAACCAAGGGTTTTGACATTCTGGGTCACAGAAAATAGGGGAATCTGGCTTCATCTGTGCACAATATCCAGTCAAACATGTCAATGTAATCTGTCATAACTCTGATGGAGACTCCTGTTAAGACTATTGGCAGGGAGTCAGAGTGAGAACATTCCAGATGTTGTCAGGTCCCCAGGCTTGGTGCAGCCAGTGTGGATGTGGACGTCGCTGGGACAGGCCCTCCAGCTGCTTGGTGGCGGCACCTGCTTTGCTAGCTCTCCACTCTCCACTCGCCTTGCCCTTCTGGACTGGGTTTCCAGTACTCTTTCTTCCAGGTCAGGGCAAGCAGCGTTGGGTTTATGTCTTTATTTGACTAAAAAGAGCTGTTTTGCAGCCATTGGTACCTGTTTTCGGGAAACATAGCATACAAACCAGAAGCTTACAGCTTCAGTGGCGAAACTTTTTCATGTCAGAGACCGAGAACTCTTGCAGTTGTTCATGTCATCCCTTCTTATCCAGACAGAAGATACCAAAATGTTGCAAATAAAGATCTCTTCAACTTATTGATAAAGTCATTAACAAGCCAACATGTCTGTCAACATCAACCTCAGCGTTTCAGACCAGTTCTATCACTACAAGATGCCCTGTCTGATTGCCAAGGTTGAGGGCAAAGGAAATGGAAGCAAGACAGTTATAGTCAACATGGTTGATGTTGCAAAGGCCTCCAACGTATCCCACCAAATACTTTGGTTGTGAGCTGGGATCACAGACCCAGTTTGATGTAAAGAATGACCGATATATTGTTAATGGATCTCATGAGGTGAATAAGGTGCAAGACATTTTGGATGGATTCATTAAAAAATTTGTTCTCTGTCTTGAGTGTGAGAATCCTGAAACAGATCTGCATGTGAATCTGAAGAAACAAACAATAGGTAATTCTTGTAAAGCCTGTGGCTATCAAGGCATGCTTGACACACATTGTAAACTCTGCACATTCGTTCTCAAAAACCCACCTGAGAATAGTGACAGTAGTACAGGAAAGAAAAGGAAAAGAAAAATAGAAAGGGCAAAGACAAGGAAAATGGCTCAGTGTCCAGCAGTGAGACCCACGCCCCACCCCCAAGTGAAGTGAGCCCACCCCCTCGGGCTGTGCAGGAGGAAGAGGATGATGATTGGGGTGAGGATACAACTGAGGAGGCACAGCAGCGAAGAATGGACAAAATCAGTGACCTTGCCAAAGTCTTGATGCTCAGTGACGATCTGGAAAGAATTGTAGTAGAGTGTGTGAATATCCTGTTTGATTTTGTTAAGAAAAAGAAAGAAGAGGGCATTATTGACTCATCTGACAAAGAAATTGTTGCTGAAGCAGAAAGATTAGATGTAAAAGCCGTGGGCCCTCTTGCTCTTACTGAAGTTCTTTTTTATGAGAAGATTAGAGAACAAATTAAGAAATACAGGCGTCATTTCCTCAGATTCTGTCACAACAACAAAAAAGCTCAGTGGTACCTTCTTCATGGGTTGGAGTGTGTGGTGGCGAGGCATCAGGCTCGGCTCCTCTGCAAGATCTCACATATCTTGAAGGAGCTGTATGATACAGACCTGTTGGAAGAGGAGGTCATCATGAGCTGGTCAGAAAAGGCCCCTAAAATGTATGTTTCGAAAGAACTTACCAAAGAGATTCGTGTCAAAGCGAATCCTGGCTGAAGGAGGCAGAGGAAGAATCTTCTGGTGGTGACAATGAAGAGGAAGATGAAAACATTGAGGTGGTTTATTCAAAAACTGCCAGTGTGCCGAAGGTTGAAACTGTGAAGTCGGAAAACAAGGATGACAACATTGATATAGATGCTATTTAAGGCTGGATGTGGCCTAGCTAAGGTGTAACGCTGCAGCTTGTTCTCCATTCTCAGCCAGAAGTGCAACGTGTGTGCAGAAGCTAGAATGGCTTAGCATCGTGCTACACTTTATACTAAAAATCTATTACTATGAGTGGTCTGTAGCTAAGCCCAGTGAGACCTAGGGAATTCCATACACATCACATCAGTGAGCAGATGTACTTTGCTTATTTATAGCATGTTTCCTTTGAAAAAAACTAGTGGTAGACATATTTGGATCACATTTATACAGTTATAAAATAAAGATTTGATTTTGGTCACTTGAGATCTTGGGCTCTGAATGACACTAAGTAATTGGCTTCTGTTTAAAATGCAGCACCATTTTTTGTGCTGAATGGTTCCTTGAAGCCTGGTAAGTTCTGCTTCTCTTGAGCATTTGGAGTGTGGAGAACAGACTAACTTGGAATCGCCCTACTGAGGTGTTTAGGAAGAGCTCTTGGTCTGATCACCAGCTCCTCAGATTGGCATATTGGGGTAGATGATTAGATGGCAGTACAACATCTTAATTGAGAAGTAAAAGTGACCTGAGTGCCACATACATAATTTCAGAGCAGGTTTTGATCTTTGGAATTGTGGATTTTGAGTTCATGTACACTTGGCCCAACTTGTCTTCAGAGGTCTATGGTTGCACGCTGAATGAGCTCAAATAATCGGACTCCAAACAAGCATTTGTGTGGTGGTGATGCTAAGAGATGTCAGGCTTGGCATTTGTCACTGCACTTGATTTGGGGGACACAGGTGCATTTAATCTAGTAGAAGCTGAGCAGTTTCTCAGCCTTAGAATTTAAATTATAATTTTAGAATGTTTATATTGTATCCTCTGTTGTGACAGATTTTCTTCCCCTCATATTAAAGGTTTATTCTGTAATGCCTTTTATTTTTGGACACATAACTTAGCCACTTTCCATTTCGGTTATTTTGTTAAAATGCTAGTTTGTCAAGCTCGGACCTCCCCCCTGCCCCCATGTTTTAATTAAAAAGAAATGAAGTTAAAAGCATACTTTTAAGGCAGAGCCTTTATTTTGGTGTGGAAATTTTGGGATGTTTGTTACATTAATAACAGCAGGCAAGTGGGGAGTCTGGAGGGTGGCCACTGGATGTGGGTAAGTTGGCTAGGCAGTACTGTGTGAATCCCTTGCTTCTTGGTTAGCTGATGTAAATCCACTTGCTAGGAATTCAGACCATATTTGGATGACCTTTAAGGAAATTTGTGTTTATTCCTTCCCATAAAAAAATGAACTCTAGGAGTCAAGAGTACATGTGGTTAATTCTATGTGGAGCCCTGGCTCACATTATTTGCCCCTTGTTACTTTGTGATCCATCTCAGATCTTAAGAAATGTGTATGTAAATGTTTTTCACATTGAAATTATAAGATATTTGATAACAATAAAAAACGGCTATTGGCAGTGGATTTGGTGCCCTCAGGGACCACGTTTCATGTCTGAGATCCTATGGCTGATATACAGGTTTCAGTAGTAAGGAAAGACCATGCTCATGTATAAGTTAGCAAAACAAAGTCAATAGTTAGGGTACACTGGTGTCAGGACCCCTGAAACCCAAACAAATGAGTTGTACCACCTGGTTTGCCTTGGTGAGTATCCCTGCCCCACTCTGAATGAACAGAAGATGGGATTGAATATGGTGTGAAAATGAGAAGTTCTTCCATCCTTGAGGCAAAAGATAAGTAAATCAGAGCCACAAAAGAATTTCAAGTGAAACCCAGAAGACACACTATTCAAAGCAGAATGTCCTTTCTATCAATAGTTGTCACTGTTCTATAGCAGCTGTTTCTTAGGTAGGAGATACAGGAGGAGAGTGCAGAGAAGAAAATTTCTATATGGGTTGGGATGAAGTCAGAAAAAAAGAAGTGAAGCCAGATATCACACACAGTGTTAATGAGGTCCTGCTAAAGAACAAAATTGAAGATTTGAGAAAGAATGTCTAGGAAATATTGAAACTGTGACAAGAAATAGATATCACGTATACCAGTGACAGGAAACATTTTAGAATTTTCATGATACAAACAGTCTGATGCAGGATGCATGCCATCATTTTGCTACCACTGATCTAGACTCATAGTACTAGATAGATTTTATAATCATGTATCTTTGTTGTGTCGTCTGAAAAGGAACTTGAGGTCTTTCATAGGTTCACAGGTGTAGGTAGACTTGAATGTGATCTTGAGATCTAGACGTTCATTGTCACTGTAGCTTTTGGAGGCAGTATACAGCTTTGCTTGGGAGTGATGTTCTATTCCCTTAATGCAGCAGGTGTGGAAAGGATCACCTTTTTGTATTTTTTTAGCAAAGGGTCTATAGGATGCTCAGCGTCTCACTACTAGATCAGACTAGTACTGATCCTCCTGTTTACTGCCTCCCAAGAGCTGGGATTACAGGCATGTGTCATGATTCCCAGTCTCAATTGCTGTCTCAGTGAGCCCCAGGGACTGGGCTGGCAGAACACGCTCTGGGATTGAGCCCCCAGCCACTGTGCCTGCTTGCAAGAACTTTAATCTGTTGAGCTATTTGGCTAACCTGAAAAGATCACATTGTAGGAGTCCTACCACTAGGGTTTTCTTGTGCTCTCTGTGTCTAGAACCCTAATGAACACCAGTGTTTCAGCATAGAAGAGAGGCTTGCTAGATGGAATATGTTCAGGGTCTTTTTGCCTCAAGAGTAACAAGAGTTGTTGTAATTTCTCTTGTCATAAGGTTGAGGACTTCTGTTGTCTTAAGGTTCTCTCATTGACTTGGATGTTATCTCTGAGAAAGGAAAGTTCAGTGGGAGAGAGCCCCTAGAACCTAGGTGTGTTTTTTACCCATATAAGGGCTCTGGTAAGGGCTGTTTCCAAAGGACTTTACATTTCTGTGTTAGCTTGAACAAGTGTTTTTTCAGTATAATGCTGGCTCATTCTACCTGTCCTAATGACTACATGCTATACAGAGTGCAGACAATATTAGATATTGAGGGCCTTGTAGATGCTTTGGGTAACCTCCTAGTAGAAGACAGGGCCATTTTCGCTTTGCAGGTTTTGAGCCACTCTTAACTTTGGAATAATACCACAAAAAAGGACCTTGATCACCTCTTGGGCCTTTGAAATTTTGCCAGAAAAGGCTTTTCCCAACCTGTATGAGAATCAACTAGGACTAAAAGAAATTGGCTATGTCGCCCTTCACCATCTAAGTGAGTTCAATCTGACTGTCTTCCCCTGGTTAACTGATTTAATATTGCACTCCCAACAGTTGTAACCAAGCCTTTTTAGGATTGGTTCCTAAACACACTTCATATCCTTTTACCACTTGTTGTATATCTAGTCTTTCTTGTGGTAAAGACATGATGAATAAAGTAAGATTTCTTTTCTGTCCTAAATGAGGAGTATCACAGATACTCTTAATTACTTTCCATGACAAGCTTCTTGGTAGAAAGACATTACTCAACAGTGGCCTGATATCCTTTGGTATTAGGGGCCCAACCTTGGCTCATGGCATAAAGAATTTTCTTATCAGAATAAGCATGCATGTGATATCCTGAGAAGTGAATAATTGCCACTTCTTGAGGCAGATTGGTCTCAGTGAGCTTTAGTATCTCTAGAGCTCATTTAATGGGAGATATATAAGAGGTTAACAGACTGTTTCTCCAGGGCTGTTACAGTGGCATGGACATAGACTACATGAAATGATACTTAGAGTCAGTATAGATGTCACATTGTTTATCTCTTATCAACGTTAGTGCTCAAGTGAGAACAATCATCTCTGCCTTTTGAACACTTGTATTGTGAGTTAACAGATCTATATCTAATACTCCCACATAGCTAGTTACTGCACTCACCACCTTACTAAATCCCTCCTGTACAAAGGAACTGGTGTCAGTGAACAATTAATCCTCTGGGTCACTGAGAGGTTACTTAGAAAACTACCCTCAGTTGTTGGCTATGGGTCAGGGCATCTGCACATTTGGGTTCAGCTTTCCTAAACTCTTAAGAATCAAGCAGGAAGGTAGTGGGATTAAGACTTGGACAGGTTTCTGAAGCCTCTAACAAGAGAACCTGTTATTTCAGAATCCATATATCACAGACTGATGGATGTGTTGGAGCATTTAGAAGTCTCCCTGTGCCACAGTGTTGCTTGACTGCAAGAGTCCTTCCAAGAGTGAACCTCTGAGCCTCAGAATCAATAGGCCTGCTGCTGCAAAAGCCTATACATTCTTAGACTATCCTCTGGCTACCAGGTTTATTCCCTTCCTTAGATAAGCTACTGGCTGATGGCTGGACCCCATGGGACTGCGTAAGAACTACCAAACCCACTTCCTGAATTTCATTCAAGAAGAGAAATGTTTTTATCTTAAGTTCGGAGTCTCAGTGCAGGGGCTTCTCACAGGATTTTCTTGATGACCTGAAAGGTCTGTTGGACCTTCAGAGGAAGAGACGGGTCCCATCATCCTAGTTTTTTTGAGAAGCTGATGGATTTAGCCTTTTCAACATATCCTGAAATCCAAATTGTGTAATACCCTTTCATCATAAGTAAGCTTTTAGATGTTTAATATTTTTGTGTAAAAAATGTCCAGGATGGGTTGAATTCTCTCTGAATTTAATGCCATTTTTCCATGAGAAGTGAGCAACCCAAAATAGGTAATGTAGAATGGGCAGATATATTTTTTCCATAATTTTATTGAAGAACAAATAGCAATGAGACAGTTTCAAATCAAATTAGTAGAACAGATTCAATGATTAATACATTGCATATTGTTTTCTTAGTGGTTATTTGTTATATAAGGTGCAGACATGATATTTTATGTACAAACACTACTAGAGCAGATCCCTCTATTCATTGAATTAAGAGAATGTAGCTGTATAACTATCTTTTTTTAAAGCTGAATTATAGTACAGTTTCAATAATTAATACTTTCTATCTTGTTATCTTCCTAGTGGTTGTCTATAGTACAAGAAGCTGACAGAATATCCTGTCCAAACACTATTAGTGCAAATCTTTCTTCTCATAGAATTATGCAAAATAGCTGCATATTTATCTTAACTATTCTGTATGTACAAATATAGAATGGTCCTTCCTTTATATCCCCTTTTTTTGTTTAGTCCTGTCAGAGATGGGTATTCTACTGGTATTAAATAATTATAGGTGCTTGAATTTGACCCAACTTTTGGAATGCTTTATAAATTCAAAAAATTGGAATTTGATAGATTCAATTCCTTTCTGTGTTTGAGTCTCTTGTTTCACACAGAACTACAGATCTTCTGCATATTGTAAGGGGCTGATACATTCTTCATTCTTCTCCACTGGGTCTGAATCTGTCCAGGTCTATTTTTCCAACTCCATAAGTGGATTTTTTTTCAAAGACAAAGAGGTCCTGAATTTTAGATGCCCAAGAAATACAAAAGGATCTAAAACAGGAAGACAGATGGTTGAAACTATAGTTTGTCAATAAAGTATAATGAGGTTATCTGAGTTACTTTTTTCTCATCACTGACACAAAGTAGCTGACAACCAAAATTAAAGCAAGGAAGATTTATTTAGCTCACAATCTGTAGAAGTTTTAACCAATAATTGGCTGGCTCCAAAGCAGGGTGGCACATAGCAAAGGGGCTACAGTTCACGGCCACTGAATTCAGGGAAAGCAACAAAAGAGGAGACAGAAAAGAGAAGCCTTGTAGGCAGACTATACACCTTAGGGCAAGTGTCTCAAACATACACTCTTTTTTTGGTACCTGGAATCAAACTCACAACCTTGCATTTACCAGGCAGGTGCTGTGTCACTGAACTATATCCTCTTGGCCCAACACACACAGCCTTAATCCCAGCATTGGACCATGAATGAATCACAAACTCTGGATTCAGCCACCCCTGAAAAGCCAGCTTCTTGTAAGAGTTGGAGTAGACAATGGAAGAAGCTTTAGTGCCTCTCCCAATTTATAGCAAATTGGTATTGTCTCTGATGGCGAAAACAAATGAAGTCCTTGAGATGAATATGAGGCGGTGAAGCTGTCTTCATCCTCCCCACCATCTGTCCATTTGTCCCCATAGATGCATCCACCTGTAATTCCTGAAAGAGAAATTTTTTTCTTAGAGGAAGCAGGGTTTCAAACTGACACATGGACAAAATATTTCTCCCAATACTGGGGTTGGATTTTTCAAGCATTAGCCCAAAGGCATGTTAAAAATATAAATTTCTTCAAGTACATAGCATAAGCTGAAAAAGAATCTTTCTATGGGGTGACATGAGACTCCTTAGAGTATAGTCATGTGCCTAAAATGTAATCCACAGGAGAAGGGAAATCTGGCCTATATGAAAGGGAACATTAATGAGCTTGTTTCCCACATTTAAATCAGCCCAGAGCTCCCTTGTCTGAACAAGAAGGAGATGGGCCTAAGTATTAAGCCTCAGGTACACTTACAGGCCCTGAGGTTGGCATTGACTTTTCCTGAAGTCCTGTTGGCCTGCGCAGCAGGGTCCAGGAGGTTATGTTGAAGCTTCTCTTGGTGGGGGCAATCAGTTTTTAAACTATTTACTTTTTTCAGTGATAGAAAATTTTGGATTTGTTATGCAGGTGGTAACTAGTTCCTGATGCCTCTCTTTTTCTACCTGTTACATTTTTTTTTGTCACTATTGTAAAAGACCTGTGTAGCCTCTCAGAGATAATAATCCATCCGTAAATAATATTTCTCAGGATTGACTGCCAACTTTAAGAAATTGTAGTAGACATCAGAGGCAGACTATATGATAAATCTGTCGTTGCAGATAACTTAATTATTAGTGTCTAGTAGAGTATGTTTAGCTATAATGTTCTTGAACCTTTGTAAATGTATTAGTGAAATCCCTTTCCTTCCTAATAAATCTGTTATTTTCACATGATTTATCATCTTGTATTTTGCTAGCTTTAGCCATGCAATAAAAAAGGGCTCTTTCACCAAGGGATATAAATGGGCTCTTTTGACAAAGGGTGTTTGATAATTCTATCAAGACTTGGAAGACAGGTAGGCATCTTCCTCTATAAGGATATATGAGACCTCCTGGACTTCACCTACTTCTTTTTTTATAATTATATGGTTCTTATAATAAGCATTTCTTATTCTTATTGTAGCTTCTAGAATTATTTCCCTTACTCCTAAATATAAATTCTCACTGAAAAGGAACATTGTATTCTCCCAAGCAAGTTTGAAGAGACATGACTCTCTCAAAAGGTCACACATAGCCATATGGATTATCTACAAAACTCCCCATATCTTACTTAATTTGTCCCAACTCTGCATAAGTGAATGGCACTTGCTTTGGTTCCCCTGTGAGACAGGTATACAGGAACATGATGTTACCTTGTGGGGCATTGAGCCTGATCTTAGAACAGGAGGATGAAAGTCCTTTATATAGGTGGCTCTTCTGATTTTTTTTCTGTGGTGGAGCCCCAAGGTTGGATCCTTCTAACTGGAACAATAAAGGTGGTCTTGGTCCCAAAGCAGGTAAATAAAAAGGGTCAGTGGAACCCTGTGATATGTACTTGTGGTGATTTCTTTTTTCTTTTTTTGGTGGGACTGGGGATTGAACTCAGGCCCTTGCACTTGTTAAGCAAGTGCTTATTCTACTGAGCTATCTCCCCTGCCCCTTTGGGGTGATTTCTGACAGTACATAACAATTGGACCTAAGCCACTTCACTTTACTTTCTTTTTCTTAAAAAGAGGTCCAATTGACAGATGGTATTGTAACTTAGGTCCCCCCCAATTCTCTGACCACCTCTCTTGGTTCTCTAGACAGTACCCTAACTGGCCACACAACACTAGAAAAAAAGGAATTAAATCCCTTTTCCTCAAACTTTGGGGATCTAATTCTTTCTACTGTTTAAGAAAGCACTCTAAAAGTGAGTGGGGCTAAAATAGTTGTCAGGCAGGTTCCCATCTGAAAGGAGGAAGAGAAAGTGGATGTGAGGGTCCCCTTACATCCTTGGACATCTGCTGATGCAAACAATGTTGCTTGGTTCCTTAAGGAGACAGTAACATCTTCTGTCCTGCCAGGACGTTCAAGGGCAGGCTCAAACTTCCACATTGCACCCCCTCCAGTGTTAGGGATTGTCTGCCTTGTACCCATGTGTAGGTATTAGAGCCAGCCTTCTTGACAGACCTTTCTTCTGTGGGAATTGGACCAGGGCCCTAGTAAGTAACCCTTCCACTGTTGTCACTAACAATATGTGTACTACATCTCAAATGGTGAAAGAACCCAGAAGGTATTTTCCTTCTAGGGGGTTAGGATGGCTATCAAAGCCCAGATTAAAAAGTGAATGGAGGAAATTCTTGGCTTACATGTATCCTGGACAAAAAAAGGATATCTGAGGACCACCTGGGTCTCTGATCTTGTTTTGTAATTTTATCCCATGATTCTGAATTGAGGAGTTGCTAGATAGCAGAGAGAGGCTCCTGACACATTGTTACCTACATAAACCCCAGTTCCACATAAAGTTATAGCCGAAATTGTCAGGAATAGTAGGCTTACGACAGAAGTAATGGAAGATGAGAGGAGTCCAGCCAGGTCCTTACTTCAAAGTCCTACTCTTGGGTGGGCAATGACAAAAAAGACAAATTATAATGGAAAAATTTCAGCTTTCAAAGGAGCTCTCTCACCTTCCAAGTCAGAACCATGTAATAGCTCAAAAGATATCCTGCTCTTAGGGCTTGATGCAAAGAAGCCTCTGGGACATTTTTCTGCTGCTTTTCTAAACACTAAGGTGATCCCATTTAGCTAAAGGGCAGGGCTAGATTTTATTTAAAATCCTCTCTGAATATTTTATGCCTAGGTATCTCTAACACCCTTATGAGATTCACAGATCAAAGCTTCTGCCCATTTTGTGGCAAACTCAAGTTTCATGACAGGAAAAAAAAAAATATAGTTTTACCTCCACCCCCATCACACACACACACACACACACACACACACACACACACACACAGAGAGAGAGAGAGAGAGAGAGAGAGAGAGAGAGAGAGAGAGAGAGATGGTGAGACCTTAAGCAAGGGGGAAAATGAACAAGGAGGTTGAGACTTTCAGTGAGGAAATGGGAGAGGAAAGCAAACCACTAGGCTCCTTCTTGGCATTAAGTCCATAGACTATACCAAGTCCCATAGATAGTGTCAGCTATTGCTCAGTTGACCACTTGAATCTACGTAGCTTAGGACATGATCCTAGCTTCCTATCAGAGGGAAGCCATGGCATTAGGTGAACTGAGTTCATACTCCTTGTTTTTTAGAGATTGAAAAAGCAGTTGAGAGAACCTCTCTCAAAAATAGGTATATATGCTTCCCCTGTGTTACCTAGAGGCTGGTTCTTTCCTTTCTGTCTCAGGATTTGGCCTTCCATGACAGTTAAATGAGAAACTGTGCTCAAGACACTGGATGGGGATTTAATTCTTATTTGTGTCTCCTTGGAAGAGCAACAATTCCAAAGTTTTATCAGCCCCACAGATGGGGATATGTGTTCCTAATCTAAGGGACTCACTATGGAGGCGGCTTCCCATCCTAGAGAATACCTCCTGACACCTCTTCCCAATCCTTGTCAGAGATAACAAATTCCTGTTAATCTTGGTGTTCTTCTGAACAAACAGTGATTTTCTAAGGGAGCATTTTGAGAGTTTTTAACTACTGGAAAAGAGACAGAGTGAAGATATTTTCAAGTTCACAATCCTACCCTATGTGCAAGGAGAGAAAAACCAAGACTAAAACCTTTTCAGGCTGTGTCTCACTCTGGTCTTTATTAAAAACACACCTCCAGGGATGGCAAAGTAGCTCAGCTGTCTAAAGCATCTGCTTAAACAGGCTGAGGCAAGTGCGCAGGGACAGCAGTTTGATCCTTGGCACCACATGACATGCGAGCTCTAAACCCAGGGTGGGCTGAGCCAGCCACCAAAAGAGAAAAAAAAAAAAAAAAGAATAGAGAATGATTCCAAGAAAATGTTGAAGCTAAGGATCAGTGAAAGGTTTTTCCTCATTAGCTTACGGTGAGTTAAAGGAGCAATTTCTCCAAGAGTCATCAGCCTCACTCCACCTTGGAAGACTGAGAGAAGACAGAAAAAATAAAACTACACCTTCACCATCCAAGGATTAAACCAGAAGGTAAACTGTAATCAAACAGGCTGGACATTGTCCTCAAAACGTGTGGTAGAGGCATCAGGCCAGCCTAGCTCACTGAAATCTGTCCTTCCATACTCTAGAAAAGTGGCCACACTTATTCCCTTTACATAGACCAAGAAGTTCTACATTTCTATGAGTCATGCTGTTCACTATATAAGCTTTAATCTCTCTTGAGATCAAGAAAGAATAATTTAGACTTTAAAAAAGGTATGCTGTGCTAAAAAAAAAAGGCCACTAGGGTGTGCTTGACATTACTTTTCTTTTTCAATATGACCACAAAATTAATTCTCTCTAATCTCAGGACAGAAAAATTAAATAACATTCTAGGGAGGTACTCTCCTAGAGGTATATGGTCCCTAAAGATAGGGTCTCTTTTCCATCCTTGGAAGCTAGCATGGAGGTTAGGTCACAGGTAATCTATGGCTAAAGATTCAAGATCTTGGTACTATTTCTTACAGTCCTCCTTTTGATTCCCAGGCATAGAAACAAAGATATTTATTCCAAAATGTGACACTTGCTGGTACAATAGAATGAGATTCTCACAGGCATCATGAATTTATCACTAGTAATAGAGTAACGAGGACTCAGCCCAAGCCTGCCGTGTGAGTGAGACCTTCAGTCCTGCTCTCAGGACCTCTCTGAACATCTCCAGAACTAGTCCAGCCTGACATGTGAGTAAGAACTTCTGCCAAGCTCTCAAGAATTCTCCAGACACAGCCCAAGCACAGCCCTTGCTTGTATGTGGCAGAGCTTCCATGTTCCCCTTTGCCTGCTGGATATCTCTAGACCCAGCCCAGGCCCCCTTGTGAGTCCTTCTATCTTGCTCTCTGGACACCTCCAGACTCAGCCAAGGCCTGGTTTACAGGGCTGGTGTGGAATACTGCAGCTGAAGTCCCTTCAGAGAGACTATGGGTCCAAACCACCCAGCTGATCCAGGAGCAGAACATCTTGCCAGAGGGGCACAGCAGGTTCACTTCTATAGGCTACAGCAGGAAAAAGCTGAACACAGCAACCAGACCCAATCCAGGCACAACTGGATGAATTCATACTCCATAGATCTGCACTGGGTAAGCTGAGACACTTTGTTAGACCCAGATCTATAAGAGCACTCTCCTTCTTTATCCCTTGACTGAGAGAGGGGGCAAAAGGTAACCAGGATGAACTAGTCTGCCTGGAAAACACCTGGTGCATCAAGGGGAGGTGATCAGACAGAACTTAAGAGAACTAACTTAGATATTAAATCCGTAATTTAATATCTGCTTAGCTATACACACATAATGATTACTCTTACTGTCTAAAATACAAAACCATTAGTATGAATATCTACTATGAAGACAACAACATGCAATGTATTAATTATTGTTAACTGTCCTTTTAATGAGTTTTGAAAGTGTCTCATTGCGATTTCTTCTCAGGAAAATTAATTTAAAAAAGAAACTAGAAGCCTTCATATATAATTTGATGCAACTTGAAGACATACTCACAAATGAAATAAACTAGACTCACATATGTAAATATCTTAGTGTAAGAACTCGAAAGTAGAAATAAAAATTGAAAGGTATATCACAGTTACTTGGAAAATGAAAACTTGAGAATTAAACAATGAAGACAGAGATTGCAGAAAAGTTAGGAAATAGGACCAGGGCAGAACCATACATTTATATAAACAAGATGATTAAGGTAGTGGTCCTAAGAATCTCCATCAGGTTTTTGAAAATAGCAGTTAATGGGTAGAATTCTCACTATATGCTGATGTCTGTGAATGAAGCAAGTTCACTGAGGATAGCAATCTGTAACACTGAAACAATGCTTGAGATACCTATCATTTTGGTCTTCTAAATGCATAATGCATCTAACATTGTCAATTATTGCTATATTCTCTTTAAAGTAAATATTTTTAAAGAGATAATAAAAGAAAACAAGGGACTAGAAAAAAAGAAATAGGATTGTCCTGCTGCAAGATTATATATGGTTTGATTTCTAAATTTCTGCGTAAAAATGTGTAGTTGTTCTTCTTTCACATTCTATAGGTGTTTAACGTTTAGAATACTTATGGTTGTTGGAAAATACCAATTCCTTGTTATGTCTAAGGCATTTCATATTCATACAGATAGCTTAAGCTTTACTCCCACTGTTAGAGGGTAATAATATTAAGTTTCTTTTCTGAATGGTTAACAACTAAAGTTTGCAGATGAAAAATTAGAGAAAAAGAAGGACTATAAATATACCCAACATTTTTTCCATAGCCTTCTAGGTCTCTGAGGACTCAAGATGTAAGACAACCTGTGTTGTGCCATCCAGTAAGTTAGTCGTGTCCCAAATTCCCAGCTCAAAAAGTTTAGGCAGCCAGAGAGGAAAGTGATTGATAGTGTATAGTGTGCCTAGGGAGAGTTACTTGGAGAGAAAAAAAAATCTCCCATGATTTCACAGGAACAAATTGCTCAAGCAATGGGTGTCAGATGGCTGACACTGAAAAAAGATCTGTAAGTTTCTGTACATGGTTTCAGGGTAAGTACTGTGGGGACTGGCTGATGTTGCCAGATACAAAAGTTACATTTTTAGTTATACAGGTCTTACTTTAACTTGGTCTTAACTATCCAGAAGAAAAGTATAGTCACGAGGTATAAAAAGTAAAGCCATACTAAATGCCTAGCTATAGAGGCCCCAGACCCAGTGCAACTCGGCCTATGAGTGAGGGCTCCAGCCTGCCACACTGGAGGGACCTTTCCCAGCCTCTTCCAGTTCCAGTCAGTGGCCACAGACCCAGCACAGCATAGCTGACTCAGCACAGCCTACAGGATGAATAAGAACATCCACTATCCTTTTAGGAACCCAGTGGACTCACCAAAGCCCAGGACGGCCCACATAGAGAGCAACCTGCCTGATACTTGAGGGCTGACTCCGCAAGTTTCCGGAGCCTGGCCCCAAAGCCAGCCAAGATAGTGGGAATTTTCAGTACTCGTTCTGCATCCCTGTTTGGTTCGTGCTCACCTGACCAGGGAACCAACAGATGGGAACCACAGGAGCTGCAGCAAAAAGGAACTGAACACAAAAGCTAGATCCAGGCCAGGCATAACTGGATAATCTCAAACAATAGACTGGCACCTGAATCTCATAACAAGCTAAGGTTATAGCTGCACCAAAGCTCTACACCAAAGGTCAGAGGTCACTGCTATACAAAATGACAAAGACAAGGAGAAAAATGCAATCTCAGGCCTTGAGTCCACCAGTAAGTGCAGAGGAAACTAGCTCAGCTGAAATGAATGAATTGACAGAGACGGAAGCAAAGGAACAACACCAGAACGGCATAGAGGAACTCATATGAGAATTAATTCATGAAATAAAAAAAGAAATATCTGAATACATAGCATCTGAAATAAAGAATCAAATGCAGAAACATCTGGGGAAAAACCAGTGCTCACCCAGAACAAGTGCAGAGAGCACTATTCCAACTGAAATGTATGAATTAACAGCATCTGAAGCAAAGAAACAACAGAAAAAGGTGATGAGGAACTCAAAGCAGAAATAATTTCTGAAATAAAAAAAGAATTCTTTGAAAAAAAAAGAATTCTTTGAAATCATAGCATCTGAAATACAGAAACAAGTCCAGAAATATGCAGAGGAAACACAACTTGAAAGAAACTGTGCAGAAAAAGAAATAATAACTACCTCTAAAGAAGACATGGATAAAATAATAGAGATCAGAAATATGATGGATTCCTTGAATGAGCAATACAGAAAAGAAATAGAATGCATGAAACAGAGTCAAAGAGATATAGAAAAACTAAAAAATAACAATCACAAGTCTACAAAAGTGTTTGAGTGAAAGTGAAGACAGATTTTCAGATCATGAAGACGCTGGTGCAGCTAGTGAAAAGGTGAGAAAGGATCTCTTAAAAACAACAAGAATGCAGGAAAAAATAAGCCATCACCTGCAAGATGACACCAGGATGAACAATGTGAGATTAATTGGTATCAATGAGAATGAAGGAGTCAATACAAATGACATAAAAAGAATTTGGGGAGAAATAACTGCAGAAAACTTCCCAAATATGAGGAAACAATCCAACGTTCAGCTAACCGAAGCATACAGCACTCTAAATAACTTCAACCAAGTAAAAACACACTAACATATATAATAGTCAAGATCCCAGAATTCCAACACAAGAATAATATACTGAAAGGTGCCAGAGAGAAGTAGATCATATTCAAAGGAAAACCCATCAGAATTATAGCTGATTTCTCTACACAAACCATGAAGGCAAGGAGAACATGGAGCAGAGTTCTTCAAATACTGTATGAAAGCAAATTCCAGACCAGACTATTATACCCTGCAAAACTCTCTTTCAAGTTTGATGGAGAAGTGAAATATTTCCATGACAAAGAACAACTAAAGAATTTAAGGGTGGCAAAGCCATCCCTTCACAGGCTGCTGAAAGATGTTCTAGAGAGAGACCACAATGACCAGAACTCCATGAATGAGAACGGAAGGAACCCACTAAACAGGACAGACAATTAAATCCAGGATACAAAGGAGTAAACAAGTGCAGGTACATATCATGACAAATGAAATACCTTGCAATTCACTCAATCAAGGATGTCAAAGATCTTTTCAGGGAAAATTACAACACCCTAAGAAAAGAGATTATAGAAGATTTCAGAAAATGGAAAGATATTCCATGCTCCTGGATAGGAAGAACCAACATCGTGAAGATGGCCATACTACCAATATTTCTGTACAGATTTAATGCAGTACCAATCAAACTGCCAGCAACATACCTCCCAGACATAGAGAAATTGTTCCTAAAATTTATTTGGAACCACAAACAACCTAGAATAGCAAAGGCAATCTTGGCCAATAAAGACAAGGCAGGAGGCATCACAATTCCTGATTTGAAATTATACTACAAAGCCACTGTGATAAAATCAACATGGCACTGGCAATGAAATAGACCTGAGGATCAATGGAATAGATTAGAAGACTCAGAGGCATCTACAAAAACACTCAGCAATCTGATCTTCAACAAAGGAGCTGAACAAGCTTACTGGAAGAAAGATAGCCTGTTTAACAAATGATGCTGGAAAACATGGCTTTCTACATGTGGACAACTAAAACTTGAACCAGGTCTATCACCATGCACTGAACTAAAGTCAAAATGGATTAAAGATCTAAACATTAAAACAGAAACACTCAGTCTTCTCGAAGAAAAAGTAGGAAGAACTCTTGAAGACATAGGGGTAGGTAAACAGTTCATGAACAAACATATATTCGCACGGGAAGCACTTGAAAGAATCAACAACTGGGATCAACTCATCTTGAGTAGTTTCTGCACATCAAAAGAAATTGTCAACAAAGTCAAAAGACAACCCACAAATTTTGAAAAAATCCTAACTAATGAGGAATCAGACAAAAGTCTGCTGTCTAGAATATATAAAGAACTAAGATATAACAGGGCCCTCAAATTGAAAGACCCAATTCAGAAATGGGCATCTGAGATGAATACACACTTCTCACAGGACGAAATTAAAGAAGCAAATAAATATATGAAAAAATGCTCCACATCGCTAGTCATCTGTGAAATGCAAATAAAAACAACACTGAGATGCCATCTCACTCCAGAAAGAATGGCTATCATAAGGAAATCAACCAACAACAAATGTTGGAGAGGTTGTGGGGAAAAGGGAACAGTTCTCCACTGCTGGTGGGAATGTGGACTGGTACAACCATTGTGGAGATCAGTGTGGAGACTCCTCAAAAGATTAGGACTGGAAATCCCATTCAAGCCAGCTAACCCCCTACTGGGAATTTTCCCAAAGGAACTGAAAACATTGTATCATAATGATATATGTGTACCTATGTTTATAGCAGCACAATATGTGATAGCAAAATCTTCAAAACTACCAAGAGGTCCATAACATGAGTAGTGGTTGAATAAGTTGTGGTATTTCTGTATAATGGAGTATTACTCAGCTATAAAGAATGATAAATTTGAAACAATTATATTGAAGTGGATGCCACTTGAACATATACTTGCAAGTAAAATAAACCAGACACACATGTGCAAATGTCATATAGTGTTCCTAGTATAAGTCAAAAGAAGAAATACAAATAGAAATGTACAACTAAAAACAATCGAGTCAGATAGTTAGGGCAAACTGTACAGCATATGCTGCAGGGTAGAAACTAGTTTTTCTTCTGGATGGTTAACAACCTAAGTTCTCAGATCAAAATTGGAGAAATAGAAGAGCTGCAAGGCCAGCCAACATTTTGGCCCTAGCCTTTCAAGGTCAGCGAAGACTCAGGGCATAGGAGAACCTGCACTGTAACATCATAAAACACAGTTATGCCCCTAATTTTCAAATCACGGAGATTATGGAGCCACAGAGGAAAGAGATTGATAATCTATAGTGTTCCTGGGGAAAGTCACATGGAAAGAAAACTTTTAGTTTCTCATAGAGAGGAAACTGGACAAGCTTTGGCTTGACTCATCTGCATGGACAACATAGACAAAGGATCTTCAGAATAATGTACAGAACTACAAGATAAACCCTGAGGGGACTTCATTGACCACTTAAGAAACATAAAGTACATGTGTTGGTATATAAGTCTTGCTCTATCTAAGTCTTAACCATCCAGCAGAAAAGTATAAAAATGAAGTATACATCGCGGGGCCATAATATTAAGCTGAGCTGTAAATGGCTATGGTCGACAACTTCTTTGAATAACTCACTGTTGTTGTGGAATGCTGGACTGTGTTGGATTGTGTCTCCGAGCTCAGGCACCTAAATTGGTTTAATGACAATGGAGTCTCATCTTTGACAGGTCTAGACAAAAAAAAAGGGGAATACAAATGAAGAATCATGATTTTTGTGTATAAACAGTACAGTTAGGATAAATATGCTGGGCTTCTGCATAATTTTATGAGAAGCAAGATTTGCAGCAATAGTGGTTGGACAAGATATTATGTTGGCCTCTAGTACTATGGATAAACTCTAGGGAGATAACAAGGTAGAAAAGTAGTAATTATTGAATCTGTGGTATAACTCAGCTATAAAAAAATAAGTATATAGCTACACTCTCTTAATTCACTGATTAGAGACATCTGCTGTAATAATGTCTGTATGTATAATATCATGTATGCGCCTTATATGACACCTAGACTTTACAAAAACATTTTGCCATGTAGTAACTTATCAAATCTGTCCTGTTAATTTTTCTTGAAACTGTCTCATTGCCATTTGTTCTTCAATATAAATAATAATAATAATAATAATAATGATGATGATGATGATGATGATGATGATGATGATGATGATAAATGCCTAGCTGTAAAGGGCTCAAGTCAACAACTTCTGACAATTGCCAGTTGTACTGATAACTCACTAGTATTATGCACTATTGGACTATACTGGAGTATTTTGCTAAATTCAAGTACCTACAACATTCTAACCAGCATCAAGTATGAAAAGGTCCTTTAAAGACTTCTGTAGGGCTGGGAGATGGCTCAGTGGAATAAGTGCTTCCCTGGCAAGCGCAAAGGCCTGAGTTCAATCCCCAGTTCTGCAAAAAACAAAACAAAAAAAAAGACTTCTCTAAATACAGTTTCTCTAACAGCAATGGAGCACCCATCTCTGACAAAACAAAATCAGGGAATATAAATGAAAAACCATTTTATAGTGAAAAAAATATATGTGTATACAAAATAGGATAAACTTATAGCTACTTTCTCTTAGTTCAATGAGAAGATTTTTACTAATCACTTATGAAACTGTTTCATTGTTGTTTGTCAATGAAATTATTAGAAAATATTTTTAGATGAGAGATCATTTCTGCATCTTGTAGTGTGAATAACTACTATGAAGACCATATGCAATGTATTAATTATTGTAATTGTCCAACTAACCTGTTTTGAAACTATCTCTTTGCTGTGTCTTTCTCATTAAAAGTAATAAAAACATAAATATGTATAATTTTTGTAAATCATTCCTCAATAAAGATGAAAAAATTTCAAAACAAAATTATAAGTCTGTGTATAAGTTTTGTAGAATTATGTATACTTTTGATTCTTTGAGATTCTAATTCTGTTCAGAAAAATAAAAGTCATTAAATGAAATCAAGTACAATTCTACAAAATGCTAATTGTAAATTTAGATAACATTTCCCACAACAGGAGGCTGCCTTCACAATTTGCTTTCTTGTGTTCTGTAGATTTATGTGGATTTCTATTATAAATCATGTTGTATTTTGTTGAAATCTGTTTATCCTTTAATTCTGGGAGATTCCCTGAAACTAATGAAAATTGTTATGTAATACAGATTTATCAATAAATGCAGAAAAAACATTCACTAATATCTGGTAAAATAAGTATATCTTCCCTAAATATTATATAATAGTGTCCAAAGCAAACTTTTATCTACTTAATAGAAAGGCTGGCAAAAAGGGCAAAACAGAATCCTTGGAAACCCTTAAGAATTTCCCCTTTTGACCTGTTCTTGAGGAACCATCCAAATTTGTTCTTCTTCAAGAAACCTGGTGGAAAGCTATAAAAATCCTATAATGGGAAATTGTCAATAGAATTTTCAGAGGAGTAGGAAGGAAGCTATTCATAAGAACTTTTAAGTGGATCTGAGGATCCACTTAAAAAACGAAGATGGTGGTACTGGTCTGAGTGCAGATAAATAGAGGTACTAATGACCTTTAATCTACCACATCTTGAAGGTACACCAAAACTGAGATTCATGATTTTAAATAGATCCCCTAATGTGAGCAGTTTTGCTAAGTCTACAGCTCTGAGGAGCTTAATAATTTATGTAACATCAGTTTGTAATATTTCTCTCCTACCTGAAGTGTGGAAATCTGAATTGCTATCTCTAATATTGGGTCTTTACATCCCTAACCTAAAAATAAAATTAAATTCACCAAGATTTCTCACATATAGGCAATATTGTTGTAGGTAGCTAAATTAGCAATATTCCAGGCAATCAACCAGGGCCAAGCCCTCAGAAGGAGCCTATGTGGAAGATAAGAGACCTTGCAATTTAGGAGAGACAGGCACTCCTCAGCTTGAAGGCCAGATCTCAAGACAAAAGATCAAATGCATACCTCCTAAGGATAAACATCAGGGACTGAAATTCTAAGTAGATATCAATCACTTTGAAAAAGTCACAGAGTCACGATGACACAGAAAAAGCCTTTGTTCTGTACTGATGGCTGATTACTGTATGGCTCACTTTCCTGTTTGATCCTGATATAATCAATTTCACCTGAGCAACTGTGCTTGTAATCCTATTGCTTAACCATAGTTTCATCCTACCTCATGCTCACCTTGCCAGTTCCTGTTCTTTCCACCTTAGATGTACCTCAACTCCTGGTTTTGCTCTATAAAAATCCTTAGACAGGGAGACACACTGTTCAAGGCCTACCTCTTCTCCCTCTCTTAGGAGCTTTCTTTCCCTCAGTAAGTGTATTCAGGGGCCTGCGAGATGACTCAGTAGAATAAGCACTTCCCTGGCAAGTGCAAGGGCCTGAGTTCAATCCCCAGTTCCACCAAATAAAATAAAATAAAACAAAACAAAATAAAATAAACCTTAAAAAAAGGCCAGGGAGATGGCTCAGTAGAATAAGCCCTTTCTTGGTAAGCACAAGTCTCTGAGTTCAATCCCCAGTTCTCTTAAAAAAATCCCTAGATAAAGAACTTTGGAGGACTCTGGGTGGCCTGAAGGATTCTGGGATACTCAAACATATGTCCCCCAATGTACAGGTGTAGAGCTTGTGCTGGTGCTGTTCTAATCTGTAAAGAACATGGAGGACTCTGGGCAACCTGTGAGACTTGAGGTATGATCTCTGGGCACAGAGCACACAGGCACAGAGCTTTCCTGGAGCCTCATCCAACCATTTAGGAACTTTGCAGGTCTCTGTGAGGCCTGCAGGACTCTGGTAAACTCTGACCCTTGGCCCCCAGCATGCAGGAATAGATCTTGTGCTGGAACTGGTCCAAATATATAAGAACTTAAAATTATACCATGCATGCTACCTGACCACAGTGCAATGAAACTGAAAATTTTTGACAAAAGAAACCACAAAAATACTCTAAATAGATACAAATTAAATAACAACCTCATAACAGCAGATTAGTCACAGATGAAATTAAAGAAGAAATTAAAAAATATTTACAGTTAAATGGAAATTCAGATAGAACTTACTAGAATTTTTGAGATACAATGAAAACTGTCTTAAGAGGGAAATTTATGGTGGTAAATTAGCACATTAGGAAAACAGAAAAAGCAAAAGAAATGATCTTATGCTGTACTTCAAGCTCCTAAAAAAGAACAAGTGTTTCCCAAACCCCAATGAAAGAAGGAAATTATAAAAATTAGAGCAGAAATTGATGTAATTTAAATTAAGAAAATTATATAAAGAACAAATGAATCCGGGCTTGCCTGACAAGCACTAGGTTCTGAGTTCAGTCCTTGGTACTGCAAAAAACAAAACAAAACAACAAACAAACAAACAAAAAAACCACCATCACAGCCACTATCAAATAACAACATCAACAACAACAACAAAACAGAATAAATGAATCAAAGACTTGGCTCTTTGAAAGAATAAATAGAACTGAAAAGTGCTGAGCCAATCTTATCATAAAAATGAGAGAAAAACCCCAAATCCATGCAATAAGGAATGAAAAATTTGAAAGCACTAAAGACCTTAGAGAAATTCAGAAGATCATAAATATGTGCTTCCAAAATTGTTACTTTCACAGATGAAATGGACAAATTCTTAGATACACCTGAAATGGTAAAATTGAGTCAGGAAGAAATACAAATGTTGAGTAACACAATAACAGGAAATGAAATGGAAAATTAAAACAAAAATCTCCCAACAAAGACCCTAGGTCCCAATGCATTCTCAGCTAAATCTTACAAGAAATTTAAGGAAGTTTTAATGCCAACTTTTCTCAACTTTTCAATGGAATTGAAAGGGAAGCAATTCTCCCAAAGTCATTCCTCAAGGTAAGTATTACTCTGATTCCAAAGCCAGAGAACGATCTAACTAAAAAAGAGAACTATAGGTTAATCTAGCTAATGAATATAGATGTAATACTCCTCTATAAAATACTAGCCAACAGAATGAAGCAAATCATCAAGAAGTTTATACATCATGACCCAGAGTGATTCACCTCAGGAATGTGGGGATGGATCGACATATGCAAATCAAAAAATATATTAATCCACAACAATGGAACCAAGAACAAAAGACACATCATCAATTGAGTAGATAAAGAAAAAGGTTTTGGCAAAGTACAACACTAACTCATGATAGAAACTCTGCAGAAAATCACAATAGATGATCTATATCTCAAATTGATGAAAGCCATCCATCACAAATCAACAACAAACATCATACTAAATAAGCAAAAAATTAAAAGCCTTCACTTTAAAACAAGGAACGAGACTAGGATGTTCATTGTCTCTAATCCTTTTCAGTATAGTTCTGGAAACATTAGTCAGAGCAGTTAGAGAAGAGAGACAAATAAAAGGAATAAGGATTAGAAAAAGGAAGTGAAATTATTATTACTTGAAAATGGCACGATACTCTACGTAGGAGACACCACCAATTCCACCAAGAGTCTTGTAGATTTAATAACCAAATTCAGTAATGTAGCAGGATACAAAGTCAACACCCAAAAATCAGTAGCATTTGTATCCAAAAACAACAAATGCACTGAGGGAAATTAGGGAAACCATGCCTTTCAAAATAAAATAAAATAAAAAAAAGAAACACTTAGAAATCAACTTCACAAAGGAAGTGAAAGATTTATACAGTGCAAATCATGGTACTCTGAGAAAAGAGATTGAAGAGGATTTGAGAAAATGGAAAGATATTCCTTGTTCCTGGATAAGAATGAACATTTTGAAAATACTGTACTCCCAAAATTGTTATACAGATTCAGTGCAATCTCAATTAAAATACCATTAGCATACCACACAGAGCTAGAGAAACTTATCTCAAATTTATGTGAAACCAGAAGAGACATAGAATACCAAAAGCAATCCTAGACAACACAGGAAAAGCAGGAGGCATCACAGTTCTTGACCTGAAATTATACTATGAAGTTATTGTGATAAAATCAACATGGTAGTGGCATGAAGACAGACCAGAGGAACAAGGGGATAGATTATAAGATGCAGATACAACTGCAAACATACTCAGCCACCTTATATTTGATAAAGTGGCCAAACATGTTTGCTGAAAGAAAGATAACCTTTTTAATAAATGGTGCTGGAAAAGCTGGCTTTACACATGCCAAAGGCTAAAAGTAGACCCATGTCTGTTACTATTCATTAAATTACAGTAAAAATAGATAAAAGATATAAATTTTGAAACAGAAGCATTAAATATTCTGAAGGAAAATGTACATAGAAACCTTAAAGACATAGGGGTAGGTAAAGAGTTCATAAACAAAAGCCAAACTTTTGTTTATGGGAAATAATCAAAGAATCAACAACTGCACTCTTATCTTTTTGAAAAATTTCTGCCCTTGAAAGGAAATCTCCAACATAATAAAAAGCAAACTGGTAAATAACTTATAACCAACTGTCCCTCAAACAAAGACCTTCTATCTAGAACATTTAAAGAATTTTAAAGTTTGTCCCACAAAACTCAAGGACCCAATCCAAAAATGGGCATCTGAGATGAATGTGTACTTCTCAGATGAAGAAATATGAATGGCAAGTAAATATATAACAAAATGCTCAATATCATTGACATTTAAGAAATACATATTAAAACAACACTGAGATTCCATCTCACCCTAGAAGGAATGGCTGTCATCAAGAAGTCAGCCAATAGCAAATGCTAGAAGGGAAAGGAACTCTTCCCTGCTGCTGGTGGAAGTGAAGAGTGATGTAACCATTATGGAAAGCAGAAGCTAGGATTGGAGATCCTGCTCAAAACAGCTATTCCCCTTCTAGATATTTTTTCCAGAACTGAAATCATCATATCACATCCATATATGTGCACCCATGTTTATAGCAGTATGATCTGTTGTAGCTAAATATTGGAAACAACCGAAGTGCTCATCAACTGAGCAAATAGTTAAAGAAGAGGTGGTATTTTACACAATGGAGTATTATCCTGCTATAAAACAGGATAAATTTGAGGCTTCTCTCAGTAAATGGATGCAACTAGATACTTTTAAGTGAAATAAATTAGACCCACATGTGTAAACATCATATTGTTTCCTTAGTGTGACAACCTGAAAGAGAAAATAAAATCTTAAAGGTGCAGTAGGTACTAGGAAAAGGGAATGTACCTATTCAAATGTAAGAAATTATTGATTTCAGGACAGTAGAGGGAGTGGAGATAGAGATATGATTATATATGTAAGCAGTAGGTGTTGGACAGCTTTACTGTGGATTTCTGCTGGCCTATGGAGAGGGGAAGTTAATGCTTAATTTGTTTTGTCTCCTTTTTCAATTGTTCATCCTTTTTCTCTTCTTAATTTCTTGTATATCTGTGGGTTTTTTGGGTGTCTTCTTCCAATTTTGTGTGCATGTATCTGGTAAAATAAACTAGTTAGAAGACAACATTATACATTACAAAAAATACTGTGAAATTCATATCACTTAGTTAAGTAAAATTTTGTTTCATTTACAATTTTTCTGTTTTAATACTGTATTTACTCTCATTAAAAATAAATAAAATAAAACAAAATTGCAAAAAAAAAATCAGAAGATGGATTTCTTGGCAATCTACTCAGGTTCCCCTTTCCTTTCTTGGACAGAAGTTCACTTTTCCTCAATAAATATATTCTACTCTTAACCCTCTGTTGTTCCTGAAATTCATGTTTGATTTTAGAGAACATAATCTTGTTCCAGGTATCTTTCAGGTTGACAGATTCTTTACCACATATCACTTTCTCCTAGTTTGTTTTATTCCAAGGATTTTGGCTACTCAGCTGGGGAGTCACAAAAGCCAAAGTAATTAGACAGCACATAATTCCCAATAAGTAGGGCTTACAATCTCTTTCAACTCAAAGCAGGTATTTGAAGATGGAAAACTCCACACTACCAGCACCTTATAAATAATTATGGGAATATTTGGCTTTCAGAAGTAATGAGGCAGAAATTAAGTCATGGAAAAGCTGGATGGGGAAGAGGGTGTGACCTGCTAATTAAAAATGCCAAGACACATATGTAGACCATTTCTTAAAGCCCTGCATGTAGAACCAATAATAGATTGCTCTCTTCAATTTTTCTATGAGAACTCAAGCAGGTTTACAATAGGTTGATTGACATCTAGTATCAGCTTGAGAAATGGGAAATACAAAAGGACCATTACCACTGTGTTCCATATTACTGTGTTCCCTCTTTCGCAGTAGTTCACTCTCATGCTTCAGAGTGTATTCTTTTCCTAATTTTAGTAGGCTTATACTCACTCTGTCAAACATGTTTGTGTTCCTAATTTTAATAGCTGTAAAACCTTACATTTTGCACTTTTTTTTCTAATTATTTACTGAGTTGAATTGGCTGTCATAATTTACACCCCAGGACTGAAGAAGTTTTAATGAACCAAAAGTTCACAAAAGTTAAAAAAAACTCACCTTTAAAGTTTGAATGATTGATTGATTGATTGATTTTGGTGCTGGTTACACTGACCCATGTTTTAGTCTGGTCTATACCTCTGCAGGCCTTAATGAGCCAGATGTGTCAAATTGGTTTTTAAATTAATCAAAGGTATCTGGAGCAAAACATAATGGATGCTTGAGCCTGAACATGTACTGTAAAAGCTTTTGTGGTCAATTACAAAAGAGCCAAAGTCAGGGGAGTTCTAACATCTAGACATGTAAGAAGACTTTTTTGTTTTTAGGCAATCATGTTTAAGTACCCTCTTTTATAACATGTCTAGCTCAATTTATTTTTGGGAGGCTTGCATAAGTGATTTTTTTATTCTAAAACATTTCTCCCCTTCTCTCTTTTCTGAAGGTATTGCCAATCCATCATCTGTTGCTTTATCACTTGGTGCTGACATGACATTCTGTACTTTGAGTGGATGTGCCAGGTGATTGGAGTTAATGCTGTACACACTTCTTACCAGGCGGGAGCAACATCAGAGACTTATGTTTATCTCATCCAATCTATTTTGTAGTCAGCACCCTAAAACATTAGAACTTTGATAAATATTTACAAAGATTAGAAACAGATATGAAAAGCTAATGAATGTCAAAGAAACCCAATCAGTGCAGTACATTTGAAACTAATGATGTAATGACCAAGCTAATTAAAGAAAATCAATATTTTTTTGTGAAACAGAGTTAGTTCTGCCAGAGCAGTGCATTAAGCATATATGTGGAAGCCCCTTTTCCTGTACACCAAAGTGAAATTACTATTTCACAGAATGTAAGTGACTTATTAATGCAATACTAAGAATTAGAGTTTAATAAAACCTTTAGAACTAGTAATTAGGGTTATAAACACAATAAAACTGTAATAAATTTGAATAAAGTGTATAAAAATTGTTACTGTAACACACGGAGGAAAAGAGGTAATCAGTAGAGATCATCAGGCTTCTCTAAAGGAAACATGATATGGAATTTATCGTCCCTGGATACAGGCCTGATAAACACCATCTGCCATTACACAAAGAAGTGTGTTCCATTATATAAGGATGGAGAAAAGGCAGGGGACATTACATAGGAAGAGCCCAATAAATAAAGTTTACTGGTAGTTTTACATCTCAGTAGACATTGTTCTTGAAGTCTCTAATATAAATTTTTGGTTTTTTTCCAAATGTCCCCAGGAACTGCAGAATTCCTTGTCATATCCTATCTCTTTTCCAGTGCTTATCTATGACACCTTCAGTACTGAACTGAGTGCCCTGCACATAGTAGTGCTGCTGCTGGCAAGCAGGTTGGGGGTTGGGAAACTCAGGTCTGAATTGAACCTTACATCCACTTTACTAACTCTGAACATAATTCTTTAACAAAACGAGACTGACTGTCTCATAACTCTTGACAGAAAATGATCATAAGTAACACAAAATGTGGCACTTTGCCAAAACAGTTTGGTTAGTTTTATAGCATTTTAAGGCAACAATCCTGTTTAACCACGTTATGCAAGGACAATTATATTATTAAAAATAGTGCACATCACATAACAGTAGTTTATATAGCTAGACTTGCAAAACAAATTGTGCTTTTCATTTAACAAGAAAAGTGTTGATAGGAAGCTGATGGAGTGAACTGGAAAGAAAAAAAAATATTTCCTGGATACGAAAGTGTTACAGGCAGCTACTGGAATATTCCTTGTGTTCTAATCATTATTTCTGCTAACCACCTCTGTAGTGAGCCCATTTTTCCAAGTATCCAATCTCTTACCAGCAAGAAACCACGAAATCCATCTCTCTCAGGAGCCATTTTCCTAAAAGGTATTATAGAGTTAGAAACAGGGAAGATGAGTGAGTCATTTCCTTGCCTCATTCAGCTGTAAGCAGAAGCCCAAGGATTATCCATGTTTCCGTTGTCCTAAAAGAGGAAGAAAATAAAGAACAAAAGCCTAAGATCTCCAAGCCCTAGGTGGCAGAGCATTGAAAATAGTGAGAGGTTAAGTAGATTGCTGAGTTAGAAATATTATAGGCCATGAGACAGGACTAGGCCCTTGTGGCAGTAGGTGTGGAAGACAAAAGAACTTGCAACTGTGTGAGAAACAGACATTCTTGCCATGGGCCAGAAGATCAAAAGCATACCTTCTAAAGGATAAAGATCAAGGATTGTTATTCTAAATAGGTCTTTTCACCTTGAAAAAGCCAGAAAGAGTCTGTAACCCAATCCCCTACAGGAAAAGCCTCTGTTCAAGGTATTTATGCCTCCTTGCTACATGGCTCACTTCTCCATTTGATCCTGATTAAATCAACTTCACTTGCACAACTATGCTTGTAATCTTATTCGTTGACCATAGTTTTGTCCCACCTCATGCTCACCTAGGTAGCTCCCATGTTTCCCAGGATGGACCTGTCTTACCTTGTGATTTTACGTATAAAAAATCCCTAGAAAAAACAAATTCCTTGGCAATTCACTCAGGTACTGTTCTGTCCCTCTCTCAGACAGAAGCTTTCTTTACTTCAGTAAATATATTCTGCTGTTAATCTCTGTTGTTATTAAAACTCATTGTTTGATTTTAGAGAACATGAACTTGTCCCAGTTATCTTCCAGGTTGGGCGTTTCATTCCCCTATGTCAGTAGGAGACATATAAAACTGGAAGCTTCTGTCCTTTGAATTCAGAAACCCAGACATATGAGCAACACTTCTCTGATTCTTCTTTTCCACCATTATTACAGCTAAATTCCCTGTGATCTTCAATAAATGTAGCTACTTAGTATTTACTATGGGGTGTATATTTGGTAGTTCTTTTCTGCTCATACACAAGAACCTAGAATACTATTAGTCCATCAAACTGTAAATCTGGTGAGCCAAGCCAGAAGAACTTTTTCAAATTGCTGCAGACATCACCAGACAATGAACCATGGGGTTTATTGCACAAAAGCTCAGAAAACTCACCAGATATTGGAGGTAGCAACCCAGAAACATTAAGGAATATCAAAGGCCTCAGAGGCTTCAGCAGCAGTGGGAACCTGACAGAAAGTCTCATCTATTCCTACCGAGTCCCTGCTTATATTGCCTTCTTTTTAATTTTTTCTATTTTTTAAAGAGAGTACAAAATAGTACTAAAACAGAAAATAAACAAATGATAAAGAATTTCACTAGATAAGATAATATGAATTTCACAGTATTTGTTGTAATGAGTAGAGTTCTCTTCAAATTAGTTGTTCATATTACCAGATATATGCATGCAAAATTGGAGGAAGAAAAAAAAGAGAGAAACGTATCAGCAATCAAGGAGAGAAAAAGATGAACAATTGAAAAAAGGAGATAAAAACAAGTTAAGCATTAACAACTCCTTCCCATAGACCAGCAGAAATCCACAGTGGAGTTGTCCAAACCATCCTTCTTACATACATAGAAAAATCTGTTCTTCTCAACTCAGTAACTCTTCCCTTTTCAGTTCCCTTTTCCCAGTAACTATTGTACCCTTCAGATTTTCTCTTTCAAGTTCTCATATTAGGGAGACAATGTGATGGAGGTCTGATTTATTTCACTTAAGAGTACGGTATCTAGTTGAATCCATTTACTGAGAAAAGCCTCAAATTTATTGTGTTTTACAGCTGAAAATACTTGTGTAAAATATCAGCACTTCTTTATCTATTGGTCAGTTGATGAGCACTTGGGTTGTTTTCAATATTTAGCTACTACAGATTGTGTTGATATAAATATGAGAGAGTACATATAGCTGTGATATGATGTTTTCACTTCTGGAGAAATAACTAGGAGGGGAATAGCTGGCTTGGATGTGATCTCCAATCTTAGCTTTTTAAAAATTCACACTGCTCTCTAGAGTGGTTGTACCAGTCGCACTCTCGCTAACATTGCAGAAAGATTCCTTTTTCTCCACAGCTCTTTCAGCATTGGTTATTGGCTTATTTATTGATGTTCACCATTCTTTCTGAGTTGAGATGGAATCTCAGTGTTGCTTTAATTTACATTTCATGAATGAACAGTAATGTTGAACATTTTTTCATGTATTTACTTTCCATTTGTATTTCTTCATCTAAGAAGTATATATTCATCTGGGGTGCCCATTTTTGGATTGGCACTTTGTATTGGGAGGGGGGACTTGGGTTTTTAAACTCTTTGTGTGTTCTAGATAAAAGGCTTTTGTTTTAGAGACAGTTATAATTTTTTCTCAGTTTGTGAGTTTTCTTTTTACTCTGTTGGAGATTACTTTTTAAGGGCAGAAACTTTAAAAAAAAAAAAAGAAATCCCGGTTGCTAATTCTTTGAAGTATTACCCATGAAGTTTGTTTTTCATTCATGAACTCTCTACTACCCCTCTTTTAAAAATGTAGTTTTTTATAGAGCCTATAGGGTCTCAATACACAGATCAGACTCATAATGATAATCCTGTTTTCAGCCTCCCAGCCACCAGGATTACAGATGCGCACCACCACACCAAGTCTTAGTGTTCTCTGGGAGCTGAGCTGGCATGGCAGCCCTGGGGATTGAACCCCTGGCCCATGCATTGGCCTAAGCAGGCACTTCAGTTTGCTACCTCTGTGTTTTTAAGGTTTCTGCATACATTTTCTACCCAAAGATTTAATGTTTCTATTTTATATCTTTGATCCATTTTGACTATAGTTTGGTGCATAATGATAGATGTGGGTCTAATTTTAGCCTTTAGAATGTGGAAAGCTAAATGATTTTTCCAGCACCATTTATTAAAGAGCTAACTTTCTTTCAGTGAACATATTTGGGCATTTTATTAAAGATAAGGGGGCTGAATACGTTTGCAGTTGTATCTCCATCTTCTAATCTGTTTCATTGATCCTCAGATCTATCTTTATGCCAGTACTATACTGATTTTATCAGAATAGCCTTATAGCATATTTTCATGTTAGGGATTATGATGCCTCCTGCTTTTCCTTTGTTGCCCAGGATTGTTTTTGACATTCTGGATCTCTTCTGGTTCCAGATAAATTTGAAGAAAATTTCTGTAGCTCTGTGATACTAATGATATTTTAATTGGGATTGTACTTCTATAAAATTTTGGGAGTATGGCCAGTTTCAAAATGTTGGCTCTTCTTGTTTTTTGAGACTTCAGTGTTATGAGATTTGTCTATAAAACTGATTTTTCTTAACATACACACTACATGAGTGTTGTATCATCAAATTAGTGAAGGTAAGGCTTCACACTTAATTCCAGTGACATAAGAAGTGTGTTAAATCTTTTGAGAACTCCTATATTCAAACCCATGTTTGAATCTTGATTCCATTTAAAATATATTTAATAGTTATTATTTTTACCTATAGGCATATAGATGATTTGGAGAGAAAAATTTATACACAATAATAATAGTAGTTAAAACAGGGCCAGTACTTGAACATTTGATGTGTACAGTGAAACATCCATGGCTAATTTTTCCACCTAACTCAGAAATTCAAGAGTGAAGTTGAATAATCGCATTATTGGTTTAAGATTCTAGCTAAGAAAAACTGAATTTTGTAAATATAAGTCTTGTATTTATGTTTTTAAGACAAGATTTACAGTCACACTTTAAAGCCTTATATATGGTTCCTATATTTTCAGGATATAATTTTTAACCACCATCACTCATTTGATTTAAACATGAAATTAAAGTTTCTGTGCCACAGTACATATGTTCAAACTCAAGCCATTTTAAAATGTCACAAGTCAACTTCATGAAGTTGCCAACAGTATTGGTATGAAAAATTCTGGTGGTAAAAAAAGAAAAAAAAATTCTGGTGGTTTCTTCTATTTATATTACCTGTTAATATTGTATCCTCCAACCAGGAGGGGTTTCCTAAAAAGAGTGTAGTCATTATTTACCGTTAACATATACAACCTGTAACAAAGAGTTTTTAAAGGGCTTTCTGTGAACTATGAATTGTAATTTTTCTTATTAACTTTATTGAAAATCAGTAATTATATAGCATATTGAAATTGTAGACAAATATTGAAATGTGAAAGATATAAGATGTAGACAAAGTGAAGCTTAAATATTTCTGAAATGAATACATAGCAAGATTTATAATATATTGCACATTGTAAATAATTTACAAGCTTACACGAATATAACAATAAAAATTGTCCAAAATAAAAATGAAGAAATAATTTACAGATCAGTCATACAATAGTTCACTCTGTGCCAAAATCAAGAATCTTACATTCATATAATTAGAATTCTCAAAGTAGAAAGGGATAGGCAATAAATATTTAAATATTTAAAATGTGTGAATTTAGTGAACTTATAACACCACCTTTCCAAGAAAAATGAAGTTTTTGCACAAGAAATTGGAATAAAATTATACCAAGATACCCAAAAATGAAATTGTCAAAAACTACCTGTAAAGAAAAAAATCATTGAAGAATATACATAAAAATATTAGCTATGGAAGAACAAAATTAAATAGTATCTAATTCCACATTAGAAAAAAAAAGGGCCTGGGAAATGGCTCAGCAGAATAATTGCTTCCCTGGCAAGTATATAGGAAACTAGACAAATTAATTCAAAGGACTGAAAGAAAACAAAAAAGATCTGTTATTAAATTTTATGCTTAAAATAGACCTGAGGATCAGTGGAATAGATTAGAAGATGCAGAGGCATCTACAAAAACACTCAGCCATCTTATCTTCGACAAAGTGGATACACAGGCTCACTGGGAGAAAGATAGCCTCTTTAACAAATGGTGCTGGAAAACATGGCTTTCTACATGCCGAAAACTAAAACTTGACCCAGCTCTATCATTATGCACTAAGTTAAAGTCAAAATGGTTTAAAGATCTAAAAGTTAAAACAGAAACACTCAATCTCCTGGAAGAGAAAGTAGGAGGAACTCTTGAAGACATAGGGGTAGGTAAAGAGTTCATGAACAAACATATATTCGCACGGGAAGCACTTGAAAGAATCAACAACTGGGATCAACTCTTCTTAAGAAGCTTCTGCATGTCAAAAGAAATTGTCAACAGAATGAAAACACAACCCACAAACTTTGAAAAAATCCTAACTAATAAGCAATCAGACAGAGGACTACTGTCTAGAATTTATAAAGAACTAAGATATAACAAGGCCCTCAAATTTAAAGACCCAGTTCAGAAATGGGCATCTGAGATGAATACACACTTCTCAGAGGACGAAATTAAAGAAGCCAATAAATATATGAAAAAATGCTACACATCACTAGCCATTCGTGAAATGCAAATAAAAACAACACTGAGATATCATCTCACTCCAGAAAAAAATGGCTATCATAAGGAAATCAATCAACAACAAATGTTGGAGAGGTTGTGGGGAAAAGGGAACGCTTCTCCACTGCTGGTGGGAATGTAGACTGGTACAATCATTGTGGAGGTCAGTGTGGAGACTTCTCAAAAGAGTAGGACTAGAAATCCTATTCAAGCCAGCTATCCCCCTACTAGGAATTTTCCCAAAGGATCTGGATACATTGTATCATATATATATATATATATATATATATATATATATATATATATATATATATATATATATATGTACCAATGTTTATAGCAGCACAATGTGTGATAGCAAAATCTATGAAACAACCAAGATGTCCATCACATGAGGAATGGTTGAAAAAGTTGTGGTATTTCTATATAATGGAGTATTACTCAGCTAATGAGAATGATAAGTTTGAAGCATTTATACTTCCATAATCTCCTTGTTCAAGCATCCACTGAAGTGGATTCCACTTAAACATATACTCATAAGTGAAATAATCCAGACACACATGTGTAAATATCATATAGTTTTCCTAGTATAACAAGCAAAAAGCAGAAATACAAAAGGTAACGTACAACAAGTAAAATCAATTGAGTCAGATAAGGCAAAGCGAATGGCATATGCTGCAGGATACTAATCAGCTTTTCTTTTGGATGGTTAACAACCTAAGATCACAAGTCAGAGTTGGAGAAATAGAAGAGCCACAAGGCCAGCCAACATTTTGGCCCTAGCCTTTCAAGGTCAGCGAAGACTCAGGACATAGGAGAACCTGTAATGCAACATCATGAAACTCAGGTGAGCTCCAAATTTTCTGAACAAGGAGATTATGGAGCCACAGAGGAAAGAGATTGAAGTTCTATAGTGTGCCTCGGGAGAGTCACATGAAGAGAAAACTTTCTCTCAAGCTCTCACAGAGAGCAATCTGGTCAAGCATTGGCTGTGACTCATCCACATGGATGACACAGACAAAGGAACTACAGAATAATGTACAGGACTACAAGATAAACCCTGAGAGGATTTCACTGACCACATAGGAAATATAAAGTTTATGTGTTGGTATATAAGTCTTGATCTACCTAGGTCTTAACCATCCAGCAGAAAAGTATAAAAATGAAGTATACATCGTGAGCCCATAATATTAAGCTGAGCTGTAAATGGCTATGGTCGACAATTTCTTTGAATAACTCAGTATGGTTGTAGAATGCTGGACTGTGTTGGATTGTGGTGTTGAGTTCAAGCACCTAAGTTAGTTGAATGTCAATGGAGTGCCTACTTTTGACAGGTGTAGACAAAGGAAGGGGTGTAGAAGGAAAAAATCATGATGTGTGTGTATAGACGGTACAGTTGGGATAGATAATGCTGTGCTTCTACATAATTCTATGAGAGGCAAGATCTGCACTAATGGTGGTTGGACAGGATATTATGTCGGCTTCTAGTACTACGGTCATCCACTAGGAAAATAGTTATTGAATTTTTGATATAATTCAGGTATAAAAAAATAAGATAAGTAAGCAGGTATACTCTCAATTTACTGATAAGAGACATCTGCTAAAATAATATCTGTAAATATAATATCATGTATGCACCTTGTACAATACCAAAACGTTATGAAAACAGTTTGCAATATATGAATTCATCGAATCTGTATGGTTCAGGTGTCTTGAAACTGTCTGATTGACATTTGTATTTCAATAAAATAAAAAAAATGAATAAAAAAATAAATTTTATGCTTAGCAAACATATCTTTGAAAACCAAAAGTGAAATATTTTCCAGTTATATAAACTTGAAATATTCTAATACCTCTAGATGTAGCATATAGGTAATAACAAAGAGCATAATTTGGAAGGCAAGAGAAGTTGCTGTATGATCCTGGATAAAGAAAAAAGAGCTCTCAAAATGGTAATTATGCAGGACTATGTAAAGTATATTAGATGAACCCATTTAAAAGATCACCGAAAGGACTTCGGGGATAGCTCAGTAGAATAAGCGCTTGCCTGGCAAGCTCAAGGTCCTGGGTTCAATTCCCAGTACCACAAAAACAAAGGTCATTGAAGATATGTCAGGGTATAGCCATATTTTTCATGTGTGTGTGTGTGTGTGTGTGTGTGTGTGTGTGTGTGTGTGTGTAAAAGACAAGGAAGAAGTAATATAAAGTCATTGGAAAATAGGAATATTCCTTTTTAAAATTTCTACTACTAGGAGAAAATATTATATCATGTCTTACAAGTAGATCGTAATTCAATTATACTGCATAAATTTTAAAACAAAAATTAAGATTAAACAATATTCAGAATGTTAATTAAATATTAATTAATTAAAAATTAAGGTTTTTTTTAAGACAAGCTTTTGCCATTTATTTTAAGAGTCTTTGAAGGGAGGGGGTATATTGAATTTTGATGAGCTAGCTGTGGATAGAGTAGATTTCAGGTAAAGGTACTTCTTTACAGATCTACTAAAACAAAAGGAGTCAAATCATGCTTACAAGGCTCAGTCTATCTGGAATAAACTTTAAAATTGTACTCAATTCATTCAATATTGTTACTCTTTCTCTACTGCAAATGTTACCTGTGGCTAAAAATCTGTTTGGGCAGGCAAAAATTAAGTATTTCAAGACACTTCAACTAAGAAAATTTTTCATGATAGTAAAGAATTACTGAGAATAAAACACAACATAAAGACTGGCCTCAGGGCAGTCACTCACACACCTGGCCTGGGCTCTGGGTTGAATGGGGATCCAGGGGACCAGGAGGTCCCACAAACACCTTTACACTGTAATTTTTCTAGACATCCTTCAAGTGATAGCAAAATTATATTTGTTTACTAATTCTGAACAGAAAGATAAACCAGGAAAATTGATGGTATTCATTAGATTTTAACTGAACAGAGAAGTTCCTTCTAATCATTTGTAAAGAGAAAACACTGACTTATGTATATTCATTTTAAATTGTTACATGTTTTTAAATTGCCAAGAAAAATAAACTGTTTAGTATATATGAAGCTTTTTCCAATAAGAAAAAATGTTAGTTCTTCTTATCCCGGAACAAGGAATATCTTTCTATTTTCTCAAATATTCTTTAGTCTCTTTCCTCAGAGTAGCAATTTTCACTGTATAAATCTTTTACTTCCTTTGTGAGGTTGATTCCTACATATTGCATTTATTGGATATTATTGTGAAAGGCATGGTTTCCCTAATTTCTATCTATCTAAGTGCATTTGCTGTCTTTGGACAAAAATGCTACTGCTTTTTGGGTGTTGATTTTGTATTTTTCTGTTTTACTTAATTTGGTTATTAAATCTGCAACTCTTGGTGGAGTTTTCGTGTCTCCTGTGTAGAGTATTGTGTCCTTTGCAAGTAAAGACAATTTCACTTCTTTTTTCTAATCCTTATTCCTTTTAGTTGTCTCTCTTCTCTAATTGCTCTAATGTTTCCAGAACTCTATTGAATAGGAGTGGAGACAGTGAATGTCCTTATCTTGTTCCTTGTTTTAAAGTGAAGGTTTTTAATTTGTGCTTATTTAATATGATTTTGGCTGTTGATTTGTCATAGATGGATTTTATCAGGCTGAGATGTGGATCATCTATTTAGATGCCTTGTTAACCATTGAAGTGAGTTCTATGCTAAGACCTTTAAAGAGATCTTATATTCTTATGTAATAAAAAATGAACCACATAGCAACTTGGGGACAATGAAAAATACCTTTGCAGCTTGATATATAATGCTATATTTCAGTTTTATCTTTACTGCAAGGAAGTTGAAATATGTTCAGACAAGTTCAATGCTCAAGCCTTTGTGATCCTGTACCAAAGGCTTGACTTATACCCAAGAGGTCATCATTCCTGTGAATGTGATGCCATGCAGGACTTCCTCCTGTCAGCTCCTCCTCCCTAAATAATGTCTTTGTGAGCATGCTTAGGGAGTCCCCTCAGGAGATAAAGTCTAACTCTTGAATATTCCAAATAGAACGGCCTGGGTTCCCTTAACATACAGCTCCAGATTCAGGGAACTCAACATATAGTGCCACTTTTGCTCTACTCCTTTGAGAGAGAGCAAACACCGACAGTGAAGTTTACATGATACCTTCTGTTTCAGCTATGGATATTCAATATTATAAAGAAAAATTGGGTATATTCATGAGAATCTTGAAAAGGTTGCTGACAATATTCATACTCTATCAGTGGCTTTTAATCTGACCTGGCAAAATGTCCATTTCACCTACATTTCCTATTGCACAGCAATAGAAAGAAAAAGGATGGCAAAGGCTGCCAACCAGGCCCATGATGAAACCTTTGCAGCTTCACCCACTGATAATTATCCAATTGCTGCATTATTTATGTCTCAATAATGACCTCAGTGGAATTATAACTCTCTTAGTTACTCTTATCATTGCTAAAACAAAAATTCCTGACACCAGTAAGATAAGAGGAAGGGTTTACATGGTTCACAATTCATAGAGGTTTTTGCTCATGGTTGGCTGGCCCTAAGGAAGAGTGGCTTGGCAGAGCAATTTTATGGGGGAGAAATAGCCCATGGCAAAAGCAAACAATTAATGAGCATAAGTGTTACTATTTCTTGTCTTATCTAGGATATTTATGGTGGGTATCACCCAAACAATTAATCCTCGTATATTAGATCCTAGCATTGCTCCTTGAACCAATTCCAACATCACACAATCTAGACCCAACCACGTCCACAAAGCCTCCTATATGACTTCATGAAACTTTGACAGGGTATGTAAACACAAATCATAACATTCCAACACTGGCCTTCCAAAGATTCATGCATTCTCCAGTAATCTGTGAAAAGTTGTACATGGTAAGAAAGGGCTTGCCCAGCTCCTTCTCTACAGCACTTCTGGCAGTTGTAGTTCCAATGGCTTGTTTCTTTCTTGCTTTTACTTATTCCTTGCAGCTTTATTTGGATGATGCACATTCATCACTTCTCCAAGATTCTAGGACATCCACTTCTCCTTTGGCTTCACACTCACAGTTTCACACATGGCCCTGTTGGTAACACTCCCAGCCCTTCTTCTAATATCTGGGTAGAAGCTTCCTGACAGCACAACTCTTCAATTCCTAAAACCAAAACAGGGTCTTCCAAGATCTGGATCAGTACCAAGATTTCCTGCTCTTTTAGATGCAGGGGTTGTGTGCCTATGAAAAAAAATTCCAAGGAACAACTTCCTTAGACCACCACCATTGGGGAACATGGTACTTTGGAGCTTTCTTCTCAAAGCAAAGTATTCTGCTTTTGCAACTCCAACCTGCAAATGTTAGAGTGTTGTTGGGTTTTGTGACATCCTCAGGCCATCTTTTCTGCTGAAATAGTTTAATTTATCTTGCCACTCTTTTCATTGTCTAATTTTTCTTCTGTTCCATCTTTGCAGCCTGACACTTTACTGCATCTTTCTTCATGGCCAAATTCATAATATTTTGTATAATTCTTCTGGGATCTTTGCTCTTAATTCTCAACATAAATCTGCCTAAATGACCCCAACAGTAGCTGTGCAATTACATAAATGTTAGACTTGAATTTTTTTCTGCAAAATTAGTCTGCTCCTCTTAATCACAGTCTCATCCAAAGTCTCTGGACATGAGCAAAACTGATCATGCACATGAACTTTCTACCAAGGCATAAAGTACATTGTGTGAAGACCAAGAGCCAATGTGGTCCTTCCCAGCAGAAACTTCCTGAGCCTGGTATTTACTAAAAAAGATTTCTGTCATCCTTCTGGTCTTCTGATCTCTGATGAAAATTTCTCATCAAATACTACTAGGATGCTCCTGCTTTACTTTTTCAGCCAGTGTGTCCAAACCCTTCCAAGTCCTTCTCACAAGCCTTTCCCAAATACTCCTGACTGACATAATGAGATAATGACTTGGCTTCTCTGGTACTTAATTCTGTTTTAGTTACATTTATCTTGTTGCTGAGACAAAATATCCAACCTCCAAAGTTAAAGTGGGAAATATTTGTTTCTCTCACAGTTATTAGAGGTTTTAGTCAATAATTGGCTGGCTCTAAGGCAAGACAGTGTGGCATACAGGTATTAAAGGAAAGATCCAGTTTACAGGTAGGAAAGCAAGTGAGGGATAACCAGATCAATTTCTATACCTTATATGTTATCAAGTCTGATTAAGATGGGTAGCACTGACACCCTTAATCTTATTGCCCTTCAGGTTAGCATTACACCACAAATCAATATCCATGTCATACAGTCTAGATCTAGCCACCTCTGAAAATTCCCAACCTGTGCCTGAATTAAAATTTGAGGATACATTGAAACACAAGTCATAAATTCTACTTCTGGCCCCTCAAAGACTCATATATATCCCTTTAAGTGCAATGCTAAGGGTGGGAGAGCCAAAGAAAAGTTACATATCAAAGTCATTTCAACTGGTACCTGACAAGGGATGCTCCAGCTTGTGAACTATGATAAGCTCAGGTCTACTTGTCAAGGCCCAGATGAGAACCCACTTGCTTTTTAGCTTCAGTTTTAAGAAGCCTGTTATGGTTTGTGTATAGATTTTCCCCTAAAGCCTCATGCCATCGTGCAGCAGACCAGGAAATTTTTTCATTGATTCATGGACCAGTTCTGGGATTATGAGTGTGAATGTTATACCCATCCTGGGGTTGATAGCCTACATACAATATAGTGGAGGGGAAGAGGCTTGCCCTCAGCTGCTCCTCACTTATTTTTGTGGTACAGAGTATTGAACTCAGGATCCTGCAATTGCCAGGCAGGTGCTTATTCTAATGAGCTCTCTCCCTGGCCCTATGCTCCTCATTTTTTTTTTCTGGCTGCTTTTGCTGTTTTCTGCCACATGAACTGTTGTTCTCTGTAATGTGCTGCTCTGCCTTGAAGCCAGCTAAGTATGCACCGAAACCTCTACAATCTGTGAGCTAAATAAACCTTTCCTTCCTTAGTTGTGGAAATCACATATTTTTGTCTCAGCAATGAATAAGAAGTAGCCAAGAGACAAGTTGATAATAGAAAATTGAGGTCACTGCTGTACTGTACCTGTCCATGTGGGTCAACAGCCTTTGGAAATATCTTATGGGAAGTATCTAGAAACGTTCAGTGATTTCACCTGAAAGAGAAGTACTGTAATGATTTCAGATATTCCATATGGGATTTTCTTGTCAGAGCTCAGAAAACCAGAAACATGATAGAAATCCTGCCAACAAAGACTAGGGTTAGGAGGATTTTTCTGGGAAGAAGGCCTGCATTGGGGGCTGGAGTCCGGCCTGCATTGGGGGCTGGAGTCCAGCCCCCAATGATGTGTGTTATGGCTTGGCAGAAACTTTGTATTTTGTTCACGTCCAGAGACTTTGCCTGAGGCTGAGATTAAGGGCTGCAAACTAATTAAACTGGCAGAAGAAACGTCACAGCAGTTGATTATTGAGGCTGTGGCACAGCTATGGTTGGAGTGGGTCCTTTAGCTGAGAACCAAGAGCAAAGAACAGAGCAGGATGATTTAATTCTACTGAGCCATCTCCCCAGGTCCAGCAGGATGATTTAAAATGCTTTGAGTTTGGATAGAAAAAAGTTCCAATGAAGTTGTGGACTACAAATATAGAGCTTAAAAATCTCCATTGTTGAGAAGGATTAGGAAAATAGGAAATATAGCACAAAAGCATCATGAGAAGTAGCAAATCTCCATCCTTTGTAGCCTCAAAAACTGCAAAAGTGAAAGACTATTTTGAGGAGAAAGCCACAGTGTCATGTTCTGGAATGGCAGTGGCCACATAAATTTCCATAAGTGTGGAAGCCAAACCAGGTTCCACAATTGTGAAGGAATAGAAAATTTGTCCCTTCAAATTGGATTAAGAGTATTCAGTGTTGACAGTTGACCCTTACAGACAAGAGAAAAGAAAGCCTGGCTGCTCCTCCAGTTGGCAGCAGACCTTGGCATCATCCATGTGGTGCTGGTTTCAGGTGCATACAGAATGCTGGAATTAGGGGGTTAAAAAGGATTGTACCTCAATTTCAGAAGACATGGCAGGCCAGGCAGTGTGCCCCTGAGAGGGCAATGTGTGGAGTTGTAAGTGTTAAGGGAAAGATACAGTGGGGATCCCAGAAGTTTGGAAAAAATAGGAACATGAATCATCTAAGGAAGCCCTCAAATTGGGCAGAGTAGGCCTAAGAGAGAAGCCCTTGGAGTTATAATCACTGGAAGTGCCATACAGCTGCAGCCACACAAGCCATTTGGAGCTCATAATTTTCCAGATTGCCTCGGATGTTGAATATAGAATTGCAGGACTTACTATTTGTTTGCTCTGACGGATTTTGGACTTGCTTTGGTCCCAATGCTTTGCATCCCCCTATTTGTACCTTTTGGAATGATGATGTTTATCTTATACCATTGAATACTGAAGCATTTAACTTTTCACCCATGTACAGGATCTCAGCTAAGAATGTGCCATATATCTTAGAGACTTAGACTTTTACATAGTTCTAAAGCTGTTAGGACTTTGGTTACCTCTAAGATGGACTAAAATGCCTTTTGCCTAAAAGGATGTACATGAGTCTTTGGAGGGTCAGTGGTGAAACTCTATTGTTTGTGTCTAGATGTCCCCCTAAATCCTCATGCAGTTATGAGGTGAGCTTCTAGAGTTTGTGACTGATTCATGGTACAATGCTAGGTTTATGACTGTGAGTTCTACACCCACCCTAGCATGTGTAGCATACCTACATACAATATGAGAGAGGGAAAGATGTTTGTTCTTTCTGTTCCTGTTGCTTTTTCTGTTTTCTGCTACCATGAACTGTTTTCCTCTGCCATGTATTACTCTGCCTTTGGGACAACTGAGTATGCATGGAAAGCTTCAAAAACTGATCTTGTGAAATTGTTCCTTCCTTAATTCTAGGCATCAGATATTTTTGTCTCAGCAATGAAAGAAAAGTAACCAAGACACAGAGAAAGAAACTAAATTATATTAGTATAGTATTTGGTTAAGCTTTTTATAAACATACTAATATATGTTTTAAAAATAAAGCTGAAGTTAAGTGAACATTGCATTTAAGGTCTGTTCTGTGTCTATAAATGGATAGTATCTAGTGATTTTAAAAAAACTGATGCAGGTAAATATTTAACAAATTTTCCTTACACAACTATACATAATATTCACAGACTAAAAAAGGAATTATTTTATTTAATTTTTAAAAGACAATAAAATAGTGGGGAAAAGGGAACACTTCTCCACTGCTGGTGGGAATGTAGACTAGTACAACCATTGTGGAGGTCAGTATGGAGACTCCTCAAAAGAATAGGACTAGAAATCCCATTCAAGCCAGCTATCCCCCTACTGGGAATTTTCCCAAAGGATTTGGATACATTGTATCATAGAGATATATGTATACCTATGTTTATAGCAGC
>PVKA01014172.1:37892-53221 GCA_004027165.1 Ctenomys sociabilis | reverse complement strand
AGAAATAGAAGAGCCACAAGGCCCACCAACATTTTGGCCCTAGCCTTTCAAGGTCAGCGAAGACTCAGGACATAGGAGAACCTGTACTGCAACATCATGAAACTCAGGTGAGCTCCAAATTTTCTGAACAAGGAGATTATGGAGCCACAGAGGAAAGAGATTGAAGTTCTAAAGTGTGCCTGGGGAGAGTCACATGAAGGGAAAACTTTCTCTCAAGCTCTCACAGAGAGCAATCTGGTCAAGCATTGGCCGTGACTCATCCGCATGGATGACACAGACAAAGGAACTACAGAATAATGTACAGGACTACAAGATAAACCCTGAGAGGACTTCAATGACCACATAGGAAATATAAAGTTCATGTGTTGGTATATAAGTCTTGATCTACCTAGGTCTTAACCATCCAGCAGAAAAGTATAAAAATGAAGTATACATTGTGAGCCCACAATATTAAGCTGAGCTGTAAATGGCCATGGTCGAAAATTTCTTTGAATAACTCACTATGGTTGTAGAATGCTGGACTGTGTTAGATTGTGGTGTCGAGTCCATGGTTTATATTTTTATTTTTTTTTATTTTTTATTTTTATTTTTTTATTTTATTGAATTACAAATGTCAATCAGACAGTTTCAAGACACCTTAACAATGCAAATTTGATAAATTAATACATTGCAAACTGTTTTTATAACGTTTTGGTATCATACAAGGTGCATACATGATATTATATTTACAGATATTATTTTAGTAGATATCTCTTATCAGTGAATTAAGAGTGTAGCTGCTTACTTATCTTATTTTTTATACCTGAATTATATCAAAAATTCAATAATTATTTTCCTAGTGGATGACCGTAGTACTAGAAGCCGACATAATATCCTGTCCAACCACCATCACTGCAGATCTTGTCTCTCATAGAATTATGTAGAAGCACAGCATTATCTATCCCAACTGTACTGTGTATACATACACATCATGATTTTTTGTTTCTACAACCCTTCCTTTGTCTGCACCTGTCAAAGGTGCTCACTCCATTGTCATTCAACTAACTTAGGTGCTTGAACTCAACACCACAATCCAACGCAGTCCAGCATTCCTCAACAATAGTGAGTTATTCAAAGAAATTGTCGACCATAGCCATTTACAGCTCAGCTTAATATTATGGCCCTACGATGTATACTTCATTTTTATACTTTTCTGCTGGATGGTTAAGACCTAGATAGATCAAGACTTATATGCCAACACATGAACTTTATATTTCGTATATGATCAGTGAAGTCCTCTCAGGGTTTATCTTGTAGTCCTGAACATTATTCTGTAGTTCCTTTGTCTGTGTCATCCATATGGATGAGTCACGGCCAATGCTTGTCCAGTTTGCTCTCTGTGAGAGCTTGAGAGAAAGTTTTCTCTTCATGTGTCATGGTTGTTACAATTGCATTTCTGACTACATTTCATTCATCTCATTGCACACATGCAAAATCTGATAGTTTGACTACTTCTTTATGCTGCAGCAAGTATCAAAGGATACTAACCTTTGAGAGAGTCAAAAATGTGAGTAAATTATAAAAATAGATAAACTAAGAACATTTTCTTTTAACCTATTAGTTACATATTTTGAGCTCTTCCAAACATGGAAATATGAATTTACACAAGTGTCAACTTAATGGAATCTGAACTCAGGCCATGTACATCATATCTAATTTGAAACATATACAGTTATGCTTAGTTTTTATCTTCATTATTATTCTGTCGTGTGCAACATACTGCATTTTGCTCCAGAGATATAGATTATCGAACTCTCTTAAGGATTTCATACAATTTTATCAGATATTTATTTATTTATTTACTTATTTATTTATTTTGGTGGAACCAGGAATTAAACTCAGGCCCTTGAGCTTGCCAGGAAAATGCTTATTCTACTGAGCCATGTTCCTGGCCCAGATATTTATTGTATGAATATGATGCTGTGGAGAGTAGAGAAATACTCTGTTAGTGTAATATTCTTGTAGAACTTTCAAAAATTATGAGGAATTTGTTTATTCTCATTATTAAAAGAATATGAGTGTTCATGTTTGCTTGAACAATTCTAGTCTACATAAAGCCTATCACAAAATTAACAATTGATGTTAAATGTTCTTTTTATTTTTAAAAAAAATTATTGATTTTTTTTAAATAAATAAAACTGAAAATCTTAGTGTTAGATACTACTGAAATCTAAAAATTTCTGATAGTGTTGGAATTCTAACAGTTGGCTTCTTGATGTTGGATTCCTTTGGAATTGTACCTCCCATCCTGAACAGCCTGGCCAATTACAGCACAGTTACTGACTTGGGAAAAATGGACCACCTTGACAAAGAATCAAGGTGATGTACAGAAAATCTTTACAATTTTGAGGTGAAATATGTGGTGGTACAGGTGTCAATCAATTTCATATCAATGCAAAAATTATCTAAAATTTTATATTTAAACCAACATTTCCCTTACATTTATGCCACACTCCACACTGGGTCACCACCAAGTACCCCAGGCTTTAGTAACTGCTGTTCTGCTCTCCAGTTCTAGGAGATTAACTTCTTTTGATTCCACATATGAGCAACTGCATACTGTACTTGTCTTTAGCTTGTTTCAGTTGACATATTGTCCTCCATGTTCTTCCATGTTTTGGCAAATGATTGGGCAAAGATACAAAATTTTGGTTAAACTGCAGGAACAAGTTCAAGAGCTCTATTGTACAATACGATGACTAGGGTTATCAACAATAGATTTTAGGGGCTGCGGAGATGGCTCAGTAGAATAGGCTCTTGCTTAGGAAGCACAAGGGCCTGAGTTCAATCCCAGGTTCTGCCAAAAACAAAAGCAAAACAGTACATTTTAGTCTTAATTTTTTCTTTTTGGTGGTAATGGGGATGGAACTCAGGACCTTGTGCTTTTCAGGCAAGTGCTTATTATACTGAGCTATCTCCCTGGCCCAAGTCTTAAAAAATTTTAAGTGAATAGAAGTTAGGTGTGTGGTCATTATGTGAGGATTCAAATATGTTAGTTACCTAGATTTAATTACTCCAAAAACATATTTTCTTCAAACAGGATGAACATTTGGAGTTTTATCAGTCAATTTTTAAAAATAAAAGAAATCTATCATTGGGAAAATGAGGAAGTCTGATGTAAATTTTTTCAAATTGTTTCAAATTTTTCAACATTAAATGTTGAGATGTTACAAAATAGATATTGGACAATGTGTGATCGCTCTCTGACGGAGATAATTTTTGTTTTATAACAAAAAGGAGCATAGTTTAAGTTTACAAATAAATTCAAGCTGCAGTGAATGAACTTTAAATGTGTAAATAAGGGTCAGGAAATCTGAGCTTTGCTACCAGTTAAACTGGTTTGCTACTAGTTAATTGTGTTAAGTAATTGAACAGTGTAGAACTCTTTCTAGGTTAAATTTTCTCTGATAGAGAAAGCATGTTAAACTTATCTACGGAGTTCTCTTTTTCAAAGATTCTAGAATTCTTTCAACTCTAGTACTCTACATTATGTCTTTCTATCTTTCTGCATGTGCTATCATTTGGGCTTTAATGACCTTAAATTTCAGAGCAAGTATTTTATGATACTCACACAGGACACGGTAGACATAGAGTAAATGCTTATTCTTGATAGCAGTGATAAAAAGTTGGATTGAATGACTCCTGTACTTCCTTCTGTCCAGCTTCAAAGAACCCTGGCTGAGGGCAAATCTGTTGTGCTTACATGATATCTAGTACTTAAAAAGATAGTGTCCCATAATCTTGAGCTCAGCAGTGCTACGGAAAATACAACTATTGATTTTGAACCATTTTTTTCTGGCAGTAATCTTTTAGGCAACATTCTTAGAAAGCAACTGAAGCATCTCAAAGTAGGGGACTATAATAGAACCATAATGTAACTTGAGGTTTGTGGAACTAGTTGAGAATGATGTGGTTTTATATATGTTTGATGTGTTAGATGGCAGGTAATAGTATATACATGGGAGTAATCCATAAAAGCATTTCATCTCAAGCTTGATAAGACTGATCAGAACAATTTAAAGAGGAAGTGAACCAGGGATTCATTTAGCTTTTAGGACTTCGTCAGGATGAAGTTTTTTGTTACTTTCTGTGATTATTAAGATACCCTGGCTATAACTTCTAGTGTTATAAATTGAGAGTTTGAAGGCAGTAAAAAGGCTTTGTTTCTAAGTTTTAACATTAAAGCATTGTCTCAAATTGCCCTACTGCTCCGGGAACCCCTCATGGCAGAAACTAGACTTCCTCCAGCGCAGGAAGTCTAAGCTGGGAACATTTGTAGGATGCGCTGCATGAGTGCGGGCAGGCAAACACAAAGCATAGTGGGTTCATCCCTGCTCAGCTTGATTGTGAGCGATCGACAGCTGTGCTCGACCTTTCTTGGCCATATTCTCTGAAAAATTTAGCATATTTTCCTTAACCTTAAGGAGCATGATCAAAATATATGCTGTGCTCATATTTTTTAAATAAAATTATTACAATAAAAGACATTGCTGTTAATCCCACCCCCACATAGACCCCTGACTTGAAGCACATTTCTTGTGTTATTTTTTTCTATTTTGTGAAGTAGTTCTGGAAGTTCTCGTTTATGAGTGTCTTTACAAGTTGTGATAAGAAATATGGTAGTGAGCACTATTGCCAAGTGCCATCCAAGAGGAAAGTAAGCTCATAAAAACAGTGCATCCTCACCCACCTCGTGGGCAAGATCTGGCACCATGCAACCTCTGACTTTTCCCCAAAGTCAAAAGGACAATAAGAGCTAAAACATTTTGAACTGGCTAAGGACAAGGCAGCCCAGAACTACTTTGGAAAGTGGCAACAATAGTGGGATCATTCTTAGACTGCAGTACATGTTAAAAATTTAACCATTAACCATAGTTTGGTGGGTTTTTTCTTATTTTTAGGGAAGGGTCTGCAGGGTGTTCAAGGTCTCACTGCTAGATCAGACTCATAGTGATCTGCCTGTTTATAGCCTCCCAAGAGCTGGGATTACAGGGGCGTGTCACCACACCCAGTCTCAGCTGCCATCTCAGCACACCCTGGGAGTGAGGACCTCTGCACCTGCTTGCAGTCACTCTAATCAGCTGAGCTGTTTGGCCAGCCCTAGCCATAATTTTTAATCATGATGTTTAATATGTTTTTACTTTTGGTCCCAGACTGGACATATTACTTAGCTAGGTCAGATTCAAAGAAACATTCTTTACCTGTGATTTCTGAGCCTTTAGTTTTGCAGATCTTCTTTCTGCTAGAATCCTAAGTCTAATTCTAATTTTATGTACAATCTTGTTCATTTTGGCCACTTATTATTTTTTTCTTTTTACAGTATTGGGGATTGAACTTGGAAACTTGCTTGTGCTTTCCATGTAGGCTCCTAAGCTGCTGAGCTATATCCCTGGCCCCTTGACTACTTATTCCTAATAGAAATCATTAATTACTAGTCACTCTGCCATTTTATTTGTTTTTCTTTTCTTCCGTAATGGGATTGAACCCAGACCTTTCCCACTGAGTCTCACTCCCAGCCATTTTAAAAAAGCAATTCTTTGTGAACTAGTCTCAGTAAGATGTTATATAATTAATGTAATTAATGTTAATTACTCAGGCTGTGCTCAAACTTCGGATCCTTGTGCCTCAGCCCTCCAGAGTGCTATTGTTATAGGTCTGTGACACTGCTGTGCCTCCTTGAGCCCATTGTCTTCTGCTGAGATTTTCACTGGCTTTTAACCTCAAAACTCTGTTATAGGGCTGGAGAGATAGCTCAGCAATCTTAAGTGCCTGCCTGGCAATCACAAGGACCTGAGTTGAGCCCCAGTATGGTGTGCCACACTGGCCCTGGAACCCTGGGGAGTGCGGTACTGGGCTTGGAACCCAGCATGGTGGTACACACTTGTAATCCCAGACCTGAGGAAGCTGAGACAGGATGATCACTATGAGTCTGAGCTGAATAAGGAGACCCTGTATCAAAAACAAACAAATAAACAAAAAACTTATCAATTGCATCTTAACCTATGGAATATACATAGACCAAATTGAGTAAAACCAATTTTAAGAGTATTTACACAAAGGGAACTGATATTATTTTTGTTTTGTAAAATATTGTGGAACTAATCTTGCAAAAAATGGTAATTTTAGAAGTGTTGTAAAAATATACATATATACAATCCTACTTATATATAAAATCCTCTTGGTTTTATTTTCACTTCCTGGTTGTTCACTTTTTGTGTACAGAATTAGATAAGACCCATATGCTTGTCTGGGAAAAAGAGCTATAATGACTTCTCTGTAATCAAGGATATATATTTCACATCTGTCTTCTCAGGGCTTTCCAAATGCTGATCTGAATACAGTACTGCTGCCAAAATGACTACATAGAAATCATTTGGAGCACTTAAAAATGCTGATGGGGGAGGGGAAAGGAACGGAATGAGAAAAAACTTGACAACATGTACCAACTCTCTCTGAGGAATGTAATCATTATGTGCTGCAAATGTGTACTAGTAAAAATAAAACAATAAGAAAATAGAATACAAAGAAAATACTGATAATGTAGTGCTAATTGTCAGTATAGGAGTGAATAGCTTGGGAGGGAAGCTGAGACATCTGCAGTTTTAATTAATTTAGGTGATGCTAATGCGCAGCCAAGGTTGCCTGCACCTATGGAAACTTTAGTTTTCTAGCCCTCTGTTTCTGTGGTTTGATAAATCACAAACCTTTCATCTGCCCCTGACCTTACACAGGGAAAAGAAAAATGATCACTTTACATATTTCTCTTTTATTTTTACTTTATTCTATTTTTGTTATTATTTTTAATGTATTTAGTAAAGGGTCTACAGGGTCTCTCTACACATATTGGACTCCTAGTGATCCTCTTGTTTTTCAGCCTTCCAAGCGCTGGGATTACAGATGCTTGACAACACCAGGCCCAATCTCAATCTCTGGCTTAGCAGGGTGGGGCTGGCAGGGCATGCAGATGATCAAACCCCAGCCCCTGTGTCTGTGTAAGCAGGAGTTTTAATCTGCTGAGCTATCTGGCTGGCCCTTATATTTCTCTTTTGAACTTTGTGAGTGTATTTGCTTTTGCAACCATGTCCCCGTAGGTGAGGGATGCAGATTGAAGCCAGAGAACAGGTAAAGTGTCTTCAGGAGTTTAGGTGAATGTCTTAAAATGGGCCTGTAAGGTTTTCATTTTCATGGACCTGTTTTTGTAGGTTGAGCATAAAGAAATCATCTACCATTATTTATAAGTTAATATGAAATTTATTTAGATCCATTTTGATGCCACAGAACTTAGAACACTTTTATAGGCTAGGGATTTGAGAAAGTACTATATAGGCAGGCATAGAAGGAAATTGTGATTTTTCGGTGGAGGTAGAAATATTAGCAATTATAATATTCCTAAAAGAATATTTCTCTGTGTGAGGAGGAAGCTGACTTAATTTTCTTTTGGATTTTAAAGAGATATAGGAGTGAGGTGGTAAATCAGAATCTTTATATTAAGTACTTTTTAATTGTATTCCTTTTTTGTGTATTAGGACAGGGTCTCACTACGTAGATCAGACTAGTGATTCTACTGTTTACAGCCTCCCCAATGCTGGGATTGCAGGCTTGTGCCACCACATGCAGTCTCAGTTGCAGGCTCAGTGTACCCTCGGGGGTGGGGGGCCAGCACAGCACCCTGGGGATCAAACCCAAACCTCAGTGGCTGCATTCCACCTAAACATGTGCTTTAGTCCACTGAGCCATTTGGCTGACCCTTAAGTGTATTACTTTTAATGTCTGTCTTTCTTTCTTTTTTTCTGTTTCTGAGGATTGAAGCCAGGATCTTTACACTTGAGATACATCCAGCTTTTTAAAAATATTTTGAATAGCTAGTTAACAATGGTTGTTATATTACCTATTTTTATTATTTTGAAAATTTATAACATATGTAATGTTGTATGTTACCCTGTTTCTGCCTTTTTTTCTATTTGTTTTTGATTCTGTTTTCACTCTTCAAAATTAAATTAAATTAAGGAAAAAAAGTATTTTGAGACAGATTTCACTAACTTGCTAAGTTGTTGTTCCAGGCAGAACTAAAATTTGCCATCTTAGGGCCGGCCAGATAGCTCTGCAGACTGAAGTTCCTGCTTAGGCAGAGCACAGGGGTCAGGGTTCAATCCCCAGAGTGCTGTACCAGCCCCGCCCCCAGGGCATGCTGAAATGGTGATTGAGACTGGGTGCTTTGGCACATGCCTATAATCCCAGCAATTGGAAGGCTGAAAACAAGAGGATCACTATGAGTCTGATCTGTATAGTGAGATAGTGGAGCCTGTACTACACACACACACACACACACACACACACACACACACACACACACAGAAAACAAATTTGCAATCTTCCTGAGTCATCTTCAGAGACTGCTTGAATTCTAAGGCTGTCCTATCACTTCTGGCTTGTTTACCACTTATTCACTTAAATGTTGCTCTTGTACTAAAAACAAAGAAGTCTGTCTTTCTTAGGGTTATTAAGAATACCTGGTGTAGGATAGCAAAGGGAAAATTAGAAGTTGCCTGTTACCTATCGGGAATTCAGAAACTCTCAAGTGTGATAGGAACCTTGGTCACTAAATTAGGCAAGTAAAGTTAACTACTTGAACTTCTTTTCATGAATATGGTGATATTATGCATAAGTTCTAGATCCACAATGGAAGGATAGAGAGAGTAAACAATGTGCAAATGATGGGCTTTTCTCTTTTACTGTCTTCAGCTTGCTGTTCCTTGACTTATAATTTTCAACTGTATTGGTAACTTAGGATTCACTTCAGAGCTTCCTTAAAAATGCAAAGTGTGACTTGGTTTTTAAATCTTCGATTTACATATTTCCAGGAACCTATTTATTATAGAACCAAGCAACAGATGTATCTTCCCTGGGGTTGATCATTTCAGTCAAATCCTTTTATAACACTAATTAGGAAGATTAGGACTTAATTTTTGTTTTTTAACAGCAGAAGATTCTTGTTACACAGTAAATGAATACACGTACTTCTCAGAGTGTATAAGAAGGAACGTGCTATGTGGTTTTTAATCAGTAGTATCCTTCCAAATTTGAGAATCATTGCGTAGTTGTGTCACAAAATCCAGCCATTGAATTTTGGAAGTTATAGAGACAAAATCATCACCAAGGCATTTGATAATTTTACAAGGTACTAGAAAAACCAAACCATCACCCAAAGTAGGAAGATATACATGTTGGTTAGCTGTGAGTTGTATATTTCTATATAATAGTAATCACAATGAAATCTGTACAATGTCTGGATAAAAGAAAACACCAAGGAAACCAATAATTGTGGTACTGAAGTTTCTCAATACATATTATAACAAAATGGAAGCCTTAAAGGAACATTTACAACCTAAAGTTTGCAAATGTTTTTAAAGTCTTTATAGGAAACTAACCACTTTTTCCAAGTAATTTCTGGAGGTATATGGGTGCAGGGGAGGGACATAAAAGAAATATGTTGAATAAGTCCAATCAAGGAATATGTGGGAAGCTTATGTTGTAAACAGGATTCATAGAAACTATTTCAGGCAGATCAAGAAATGATAACTTGCTGAAGCTCTATAAAAGCATCAATACATTTTGAAGTCATCTCAAAAGAAATACGTTTACTAGAGTAACATTGTCTTTTTTGGTGATCATGGTACAAAGAAACTGATTTTTTTTTTTTTTTGGTGGAACCAGGGATTGAACTCAGGCCCTTGCACTTGCCAGCTAAGTGCTTATTCCACTGAGCCGTATACAAAGAAATTGACAAGAGAAAAATACACTTATGACCTCTGTTCAGCAAGATATAAGGGACAGGGCAATTCCAAAAACTGTCTCCTCAAATTGACAATAAGGTTAAACTAGATAAAATTATAGTAAATGAACTGATATTGTAGATCCAAATGACAAATTGGTTATAGATAAGTCATAAGAGCTAAACAGCATCCTCTCATATTTCAAAGGAGTTCCAAGTAAATTTTAGGCTATTAAAGCACTTCAGAATAACTTAATGATATGCCTTTTGGGGAGAGCTTAGAAACCTTGGGTTTCTACTTAATCAGCAGTGTATCTTTAGAAATATTCATCTGAGTAAAGATGAAAAAGATTTTCTTATGAGAGAAAAAGATTTGTTTTGTACTGAGGATGGAGCCCAGGACCTCATACGAGCACTCTACCATTGAACTAGGTCCACAGCCCTTTTCAAATTTTCATTTTGAGAGAGCATCTTGCTAAGTTGCACAGGTTGGGACTTGGATTTGCTTCCTGAGTAGCTAAGGTTATGAGCTTGTGCGGTGTCCAACTGCAAGTAAAATAGTGATGCAGAAGTTTAAATTGGAAGAGAAAGTAAATTCCTGAATGAGGAAAGATAGCAGGTTTATAAATTTCAAGTCACACCTATGCATTTGTTAAACTGTAAAACTTATGCTTGATTCCAAATTTTAATTTAGAAAAGTATTAAATTATTGTTTCTCACTATGGAATGAGTTGATATCTGTCTGTATGTCTGTCTGTCTATCTATCTGTCTATCTGGTTGCTGTTGTTATTTTTTTATTTTAAGAGAAATTCTCCCTGTGTAGTGCATGATGGCATTGAACTCACTGTGTGTGTAGCACAGGCTGGCCTCAACCTCACAGTGATCCTCCTGTCTCAGCTTCATTTATATATATATATATATATATATATATATATATATATATATATATATATTTTTATTTTTTATTTATTTCAATTATATAAAATTTTTAGCTGTTATATAATAATTAGATATATATATATATATATATATATATATATATATATATATATATATATATGCAGTATGCAAGAAAGAAAGTGGGGTAGTCAATGTTTTTCCCTACTTAAAAACAGATCAAGAAATGATCATTTTTTTTGTGTGTGGTGCTGGGGGCTGAACTCAGAAGAAATGACAATTATTTAAAGAGATGAAAATTCTAATACCCAGGTTTGACCATTATGCATCATATGCATGTATTTAATTTTACTAAATAATATGTACAATTAAAAATAATAAATCCAGGGTCAGGGAGATAGTTGAGTGTCATAAGCACTTGCCTGTCAAGTGAAAGGTCCTGAGTTCAGTCTCCAGTACCTAAAAAAAAGAACAAAAATAATAAATCTGAGAACCTATACACAAGTCTTTTCTTATGTGATTTATGTTCCTTCATTTATCAATTTCGATTCAAATGCTGGGAATGGTGGCCTGTATTCCCAGCATTTGGGGGGCCGAACCAGAAGGATTGCTGCGTATTCTAGGCCAGCCTGAGTTACAAAGTGAGTTTAAGGCTGAACTGCATAGTGAAACTCTCTGAAAAAGACAGAAACCAAAATTTTGATTCAAACATTTGTATCTTTTTTCCTTTTACTCCTCTTAGAATAATATAGCTGATCCAGAGGAACTATTCACAAAACTGGAGCGCATTGGAAAAGGATCATTTGGAGAAGTTTTCAAAGGAATTGATAACCGTACCCAACAAGTGGTTGCTATTAAAATCATAGACCTTGAGGAAGCCGAAGATGAAATAGAAGACATTCAGCAAGAAATAACTGTTTTGAGTCAGTGTGACAGCTCCTATGTAACAAAATACTATGGATCATATTTAAAGGTAATGTGTGTGCTGCGTTGAAGTCATAAGGTATTTTCATTTTTAAATTCTATTTTCTGAAAGGCAGTGTCTTAAATTAGGATTTGGCAGCCTTTGGAACAGGCAGAATACAGTTCCATTTAGAGTGCCAAATAAAGCATTGTTAGACCTAGCAGCTATATTCTGACTGCATCCTGGTACTTAGCTGTTCCACTTTCCACATCTGAACTTTTGAATTGATGCAGGACCAGGAATGTAGCTGGTTCTTGAGACACAGCCTTTGTCAGATAAATGTCACCTGCCTGAGGTTCCACACAATATTCTCAGTAGTCTGATTGGACCCAACCTCAGATTGATGTAATATGTAAGCATGTCGCATACCCCTTTGAGTTATGGTGATTATTTCCACATTTCTCTCCCATTGGGTTGTGAATTCCTTGATGGAAAATGGATTGCTTTAGCCAACCTGAGTTTCTATGTCACTTAGCACAGAGTATGGTACATCTTAAATACATGTGAAACACAGTTGTCCTTAAGGATTTTTTTTTTTTTTTTTGGTGGAACCAGGGATTGAACTCAGGCCCTTGTGCTTACCAGGAAAGCACTTATTCCGCTGAGCCATCTCCCTGGCTCCATCCTTAAGGATTAAGACCAGCCCCTGCAGAAGACACCACAGTCTGCAGATGATCAAGCACCTCATATAAAATTAAACAATATTTGTACACTTTGAAGCATCTCTAGACTATTTGATATCTAGCATGATGTAAATGCTATTTAATAGTTGTTATACTATATTGTTTATGAAATAGTGACAAAAAGCCTGTATATGTTAAGTATAGATAGCGTTTTCCTTCTAGTTGCAATTTTCTTTCAAATATTTTCAATCCACAACTGGTTGAACCTTTGGATGTGGAACCTATAATGATTATGATCTGTATCATTCCAGCCCCCTATATTGGTTTTTACTTGTTCTGGAATCATGCGATTTGCAGACAGCTAAATTTCCTGCAGATGAAGGTAGTTTTGTATAATAGGAGAAAACTCTTTGGTTAGTCAAATTGCTAAGTTTTGGGGTTCCAGATTTAGATGTCACTTTGTGTCCACTGAAATCTAAAGAATAAATAACCAGAAAATTCTAGCTTAGAGTTTAATTTATTAAATTTTTCAAAATCGTTTAATTTAAAATCAAACTATTTCTCCACGTATTGACTTTTGCTTTTCAGTGTGTATGTGTGCACTTGTGTATGTGTGTGCGTGCACATTTGTGTATGTGTCCATGTGTGCATATGAGATTGTTTCTTATTACCTTATCTTAATAAATGCAAATTTGGTGTGTCAGTCACCTCTTTTGAACATTTTGGACTCTTCTCAGTTTGAGCGTCCTGCTCTGACTCAGATTTGAATTGGGTTGCCTGAGTCCTATGTACTTGACCGTGTAGCTCTTTCAGCTGTGGGTGTTGTTAACCAAGACTGCAGGGATCCTCAGCAATCACAGAAGTTGTGAGGTCTCTTGGGGATCTTCTGTGTCTGAGGCTAGTAGGTTCTCCAATCTCATTTTCTCTTGCTGCAGAAATAATGGCTGAGGGGATTTTCATGGTGCTGCATCTGGCTTTTGCGTATGCCCAAGGTGGCAGATATTGATGCCAGTAGAATAGCCTTAGAGCCAAGGCCTGAAGCAAGGCTGGGTATGGCCACTGTGGGGTCTGGGGTGGTAATACACTGGAGTACAAAGAGCTGAATTCTCAGCTGCGGCACTGTAAACACATACAGGAAGTGCTACCTGTTAAGTTGGTGGAAAAGGAGGATGCAGCATGCTTAAAACTCCTCTGGGCTGGGGTGGGGGACTTTTCTCTGGTGGCTGAGCTGTTGTGGGCATATGTGAGCCAGCTTGTCCTGATGGGGGTCCTTTATCCAAAGTGTGGGTGTGTGCGGTGGCAACACAGGCTGTCCAGACCTAGCCACTCTCCTTGGCTCTCACTGCAGGTGTCTAGAGCAGAGGCATGCATGGAGAGACCGTGGCTAGTGACTCAGTTATGCTGGGTCTGAGGTGCAATGCCTATAGTGCAGCCACAGAGGCAGTCCACAGAGACAGCACATGCTATTTCTCAGTGGATTCTGCAGCAGTATGTGGAGGAACACGTGGAAAAGACTTGCTTTCAAACAGGGTGTGAGCCTGCTGTCTGAGGCTATGACTCTGGGATCTGAAGCATGTGGAAACTATCGGGCCTTGAAACCCAGCTCTGAGCCACGGATTCTGGCATCACTTGGGGGTCAGGAGCTGGTATAGTTTTGGAGAGTGCTTTTCCATTTCCTCATGGGTCTTATAGAATGTCTGCTGCTCAGTTATATAAGCCAAGAGCTCTACCATTGAGCCACACCCTCAGCCCCATGCTATTCAATTATTCTGCTGCACCACACTCTTGAGGGAGACAGGACTGACTGTAAACTACCCCAGTAGCCACAGACAGAAGCTGGGACCACGAGTTTCTGAGTTAGGGTGATATTGATATCTTCAGCCCTTCTTCTTTGTTCTAGCTGTGTCCTGGTGTCTGCGGTGTGCTGGTGTCACCAATCAGCCTTCCTGTGGGAACATTGCTGTCTTCTTTACTATGTTGCTACTGATTCTTAAATAGATTCTTGAATTTTCTTGCAGTTATTTTGGTTTGTGGATAGCTGTCTTACGTCTATCTATCTATCTATCTATCTGTGGGAAGATGAAGACTTGTATGTCCTGTTCTTCCATTTTGGGGATTTTATTTTTCCATTGCTTTTTTTTTTTTCCAGTGGAACCAGGGATTGAACTCAGGCTTTTGTGCTTACCAGGCAAGTGCTTATTCTACTGAGCCATCTTGCCGGCCCCTGCCATTGCTTTCTTGATCTATCTATATTTATTTTAGTTAATACTGTTACATACATTCATCAACCCTCAGCTTACTGTTATAATATGAGGTAGGTGAATGTGGAATGAATGCACAGAATCGATCATTTAACAATAAAGCATCCACTGTGTCATACACTGTAGTAGGGGCTGAAGACACAAAAATGGAAAACTTATTTTCACCACCAGTACAGCACAATATGAAGTGGTGCAGATTTTATTATGAAAGTTTGTACAAGTTTCAGGTAAGACAGAAATAAACAAGTAGTCACCATTATCCTTTTTTATGAAATAGAAGGAAAAGGCCCCCCCAAGAGAGGATAATATTGGTAATTTATATCCATTTTCAGCATTTACTTTCAAGTGTTAGTTGGTGCTATTACTTACTGCACACATAATTTCTGGTGCTTCGTAGCATATTCTATATTCATGTTTGTTTCTGAAAATAAATTAGCAGGTTATATTCTTTAACAAAAAAATGTAGGTGTAATCATTCAATTTCAGTACACTTATGTCCCTCTCCTAATTTTTACAGCAGGTTTGCTTATAAGCAGCTCCAGGAATTATACATATATTATCTCTGTATATATTACTTAAAGATTAATTACTGGATAACTCTCTCTCTTTCTCTCTCTCTCTCTCTCTCTCTCTCTCTCTCTCTCTCTATATATATATATATATATATATATATATATATATATATATATATATATATATATATATATATATATATATAAAATAATATATATATATATATATATAGAGAGAGAGAGAGAGAGAGAGAGAGAGA